>JADLZK010009805.1:0-84807 GCA_015847255.1 Hyparrhenia diplandra
AGTCCCTATGTCACTTCGGAAACATATATTAATGGTTGTGGAATGCAATTTAATTGATCCTACCATCATCTTACCTATCCACCCTAACTTCCTAGGTAGCTTTCGTGTCGATTCCCCTTCTTGTTTTTAATCGTAGGTCATCAGATTTTCT
Source organism: Hyparrhenia diplandra (assembly GCA_015847255.1). NCBI lineage: Eukaryota > Viridiplantae > Streptophyta > Magnoliopsida > Poales > Poaceae > Hyparrhenia > Hyparrhenia diplandra. Next base: position 152 of record JADLZK010009805.1, read on the forward strand.
ATGTAATTCAAGATTTCACTCTAAACAAGTGCTAGTTTGTGACCTATGACAAGTGATTCTTAGAAAAACTCTCTAGTGGTCCGCTTCTTCAAATTTAGGTTCAGTAGGGTGAGGCATTTGATTCCACAACCACGAAAAAGTCTAGCTCGATTCTATAGCCGGATTGGAAATTTCTCTTCGTTTTGAGTTCGCGCTAAAATCATCGCGCTTCCATCCCTAGTGACACATCGAGACATATATTAACGGTTGGGACGCAATGTAATTGATCCTACCATCATCTAACCTATCCACCCTAACATCCTAGGTAGCTTTCTTGTCGTTCCCTTCTTGTTTTGATGCGTAGGTCATCCGAGAGATTTTCTATGTAATTCAAGATTTCACTCTAAACAAGTGCTACTTTGTGGCCTATGACAAGTGATTCTTAGAAAACTCTCTCTAGTGGCCCGCTTCTTCAAATTTAGGTTCAGTAGGGTGAGGCATTTGATTCCACAACCAAAAAAAGTCTAGCTCGTTTCTATAGCCGGATTGGATACTTCTCTTCATTTTGAGTTCGCGCTGAAATCATCGCCGTGATCCCTAGTGTCACATCGAGAAACATATATTAACGGTTGGGGAACGCAATGTAATTGACCCTACCATCATCTAACCTATCTAGCCTAACTTCCTACGTAGCTTTTCGTGTCGTTCCCCTTCTTGTTTTGGTCGTAGGCCTAATTAACGGTAGATTTGCTTTGGAATTCCAAGATTTCACTCTAAACAAGTGCTACTTTGAGGCCTATGACAAGCGATTCTTAGAAAAACTCTCCAATGGTGCACATCTTCAAATTTAGGCTCCCTAGGGTGAGGCATTTGATTCCAAAACCCCGAAAAAGTCTAGCTCGATTCTATAGCGGATTGGAAACTTCTCTTTGTTTTGAGTTCGCGCTGAAATCATCGCCAAACGATCCCTATGTCACTTCGGAAACATATATTAACGGTTGTGGAACGCAATTTAATTAATCCTACCATCATCTAACCTATCCACCCTAACTTCCTAGGTCGCTTTCGGTCATTCCCCTTCTTGTTTTGGTACGTAGGTCATCCACGGAGATTTTCTATGTAATTCAAGAATTCACGCTAAACAAGTGCTAGTTTGTGGCCTATGACAAGTGATTCTTAGAAAAACTCTCTAGTGGTCCACTTCTTCAAATTTAGGTTCAGTAGGGTGAGGCATTTGATTCCACAACCATGAAAAAAAGTCTAGCTCGATTCTATAGCGGATTGGAAATTTCTCTTCGTTTTGAGTTCGCGCTAAAATCATCGCCGGCCGGTCCCTAGTGTCACATCGAGAAACATATATTAACGGTTGTGGAACGCAATGTAATTTATCCTACCATCATCTAACCTATCCACCCTAACTTCCTACGTAGCTTTAGGTATGGGTTTCCCCTTCTTGTTTCGATACGTAGGTCGAGCTGAGACATTTTCTTTGGAATTCCAAGATTTCACTCTAAACAAGTGCTACTTTGTGGCCTATGACAAGTGATTCTTAGAAAAACTCTCCAATGGTCCACTTCTTCAAATTTAGGCTCCCTAGGGTGAGGCATTTGATTCCACAACCTTTGAAAAAAGTCTAGCTCGATTCTATAGCGGATTGGAAGCTTCTCTTTGTTTTGAGTTCGCTGAAATCATCGCGCGTGATCCCTATGTCACATCAGGAAATATATATTAATGGTTGTGGAACACAATTTAATTGATCCTACCATCATCTAACCTATCCACCCTAACTTCCTAGGTAGCTTTCGTGTCGTTTCCCTTCTTGTTTTGATACATAGGTCAACAGAGATTTTCTATGTAATTCAAGATTTCACTCTAAACAAGTGCTACTTTGTGGCCTATGACAAGTGATTCTTAGACAAACTCTCCAATGGTCCACTTCTTCAAATTTAGGCTCCCTAGGGTGAGGCATTTGATTCCACAACCACGAAAAAGTCTAGCTCGATTCTATAGCGGATTGGAAACTTCTCTTCGTTTTGAGTTTCTTTGAAATCATCGCCCTTGAGTCCCTAGTGTCACATCGAGAAACATATATTAACGGTTGTGGAACGCAATGTAATTTATCCTACCATCATCTAACCTATCCACCTAACTTCCTACGTAGCTTTCGTGTCATTCCCCTTCTTGTTTTGATCGTAGGTCGACCTGAGACATTTTCTTTGGAATTCCAAGATTTCACTCTAAACAAGTGCTACTTTGTGGCCTATGACAAGTGATTCTTAGACAAACTCTTCAATGGTCCACTTCTTCAAATTTAGGCTCCCTAGGGTGAGGCATTTGATTCCACAACCACTAAAAAAGTCTAGCTCTATTCTATAGCGGATTGGAAACTTCTCTTTCGTTTTGAGTTCATGCTGAAATCATCGCAGTCCCTAGTGTCACATCGAGAAACATATATTAACGGTTGTGGAGCGCAATATAATTTATCCTACCATCATCTAACCTATCCACCCTAACTTCCTACGTAGCTTTCGTGTCATTCCCCTTCTTGTTTTTCGATACGTAGGTCAACCGAGTAGATTTTCTTTAGAATTCCAAGATTTCACTCTAAACAAGTGCTACTTTGTGGCCTATGACAAGTGATTCTTAGAAAAACTCTCCAATGGTCCACATCTTCAAATTTAGGCTACCTAGGGTGAGTCATTTGATTCTATAGCACGAAAAAGTCTAGATTCTATGGAAACTTCTCTTTGTTTTGAGTTCGCTGAAATCATCGCCCTGATCCCTAGTGTCACATCGAGAAACATATATTAACGGTTAGTGGAACGCAATGTAATTTATCCTACCATCATCTAACCTATCCACCTAACTTCCTACATAGCTTTTCGTGTCATTCCCTTCTTGTTTCGATACGTAGGTCAACATAGACATTTTCTTTGGAATTCAAGATTTCACTCTAAACAAGTGCTACTTTGTGGCCTATGACAAGTGATTCTAAGAAAAACACTCCAATGGTACACTTCTTCAAATTTAGGCTCCCGAGGGTGAGGCATTTGATTCAACAACCACGAAAAAAAAGTTTAGCTCGATTCTATAGCCGGATTGGAAACTTCTCTTTGTTTTGTTTTGAGTTCGCGCTGAAATCATCGCCAGCAAGTCCCTATGTCACATCCGGAAACATATATTAACGGTTGTGGAAGCGTAATTTAATTGATCCTACCACAATCTAACCTATCCACCCTAACTTCCTAGGTAGCTTTCGTGTCGTTCCCTTCTTGTTTCGTACATAGGTCAACACGAGAGATTTTCTATGTAATTCAAGATTTCACTCTAAACAAGTGCTACTTTGTGGCCTATGACAAGTGATTACGAAAAAACTCTCTAGTGGTCCACTTCTTCAAATTTAGGTTCAGTAGGGTGAGGCATTTTGATTCCAAGATTTCAGTCTAAAAAGTCTAGCTCGATTCTATAGCGGATTGGAAACTTCTCTTCGTTTTGAGTTCGTGCTGAAAAATCGCCGCCAGATCCCTAGTGTCACATCGAGAAACATATATTAACGGTTGTGGAGCGTAATGTAATTTATCCTACCATCATCTAACCTATCCACCCTAACTTCCTACATAGCTTTTCGCGGTGGATTTCCCCTTCTTGTTTCGATACATAGGTCGAAAATACAGACATTTTCTTTGGAATTCCAAGATTTCACTCTAAACAAGTGCTACTTTGTGGCCTTTGACAAGTGATTCTTAGAAAAACTCTCCAATGGTCCACTTCTTCAAATTTATGCTCCCTAGGGTGAGGCATTTGATACCACAACCACGAAAAAGTCTAGCTCGATTCTATAGCGGATTGGAAACTTCTCTTTGTTTTTTGAGTTCGCCAGGGAAATCATCGCCCGGCCAGATCCCTATGTCACATCCGGAAACATATATTAACGGTTGTGGAACGCAATTTAATTGATCCTACCACAATCTAACCTATCCACCCTAACTTCCTAGGTAGCTTTCGTGTCGTTCCCCTTCTTGTTTCGGTACATAGGTCAACACAGAGATTTTCTATGTAATTCAAGATTTCACTCTAAACAAGTGCTACTTTGTGGCCTATGACAAGTGATTCTTAGAAAAACTCTCTAGTGGTCCACTTCTTCAAATTTAGTTTCCCTAGGGTGAGGCATTTGATTCCATAACCACGAAAAAGTGTAGCTCGATTCTATAGCCGGATTGGAAACTTCTCTTCGTTTTGAGTTAATCTTTGAAATCATCGCTGCCAGTCCCTAGTGTCACATCGAGAAACATATATTAACGGTTGTGGAACGCAATGTAATTTATCCTACCATCATCTAACCTATCCACCCTAACTTCCTACATAGCTTTCGTGTCGTTCCCCTTCTTGTTTCGATACGTAGGTCGACACAGACATTTTCTTTGGAATTCCAAGATTTTACTCTAAACAAGTGCTACTTTGTGGCCTTTGACAAGTGATTCTTAGACAAACTCTCCAATGGTCCACTTCTTCAAATTTATGCTCCCTAGGGTGAGGCATTTGATACCACAACCACGAAAAAGTCTAGCTCGATTCTATAGCCGGATTGGAAACTTCTCTTTGTTTTGAGTTCGCGCTGAAATCATCGCCAGCAGTCCCTATGTCACATCCGGAAACATATATTAACGATTGTGGAACGCAGTTTAATTGATCCTACCACAATCTAACCTATCCACCCTAACTTCCTAGGTTGCTTTCGTGTCGTTCCCTTTCTTGTTTTGGTACATAGGTCAACACAGAGATTTTCTATGTAATTCAAGATTTCACTCTAAACAAGTGCTACTTTGTGGCCTATGACAAGTGATTCTGAGAAAAACTCTCTAGTGGTCCGCTTCTTCAAATTTAGTTTCAGTAGGGTGAGGCATTTGATTCCATAACCACGAAAAAGTGTAGCTCGATTCTATAGCCGGATTGGAAACTTCTCTTCATTTTTGAGTTCGCGCTTGAAATCATCAAATGAGTCCCTAGTGTCACATCGAGAAACATATATTAACGGTTGTGGAACGCAATTTAATTGATCCTACCATCATCTAACCTATCCACCCTAACTTCCCTATGTAGCTTTCGTGTCGTTCCCCTTCTTGTTTCGATACGTAGGTCGACATTACGCACATTTTCTTTGGAATTCCAAGATTTCACTCTAAACAAGTGCTACTTTGTGGCCTATGACAAGTGATTCTTAGAAAAACACTCCAATGGTCCACTTCTTCAAATTTAGGCTCCCTAGGGTGAGGCATTTGATTCCACAACCACGAAAAGTCTAGCTTCGATTCTATAGCGGATTGAAACTTCTCTTTGTTTTGAGTTCACGCTGAAATCATCGCCTGCAGATCCCTATGTCACATCCAGGAAACATATATTAACGGTTGTGGAACGCTGTTTAATTGATCCTACCACAATCTAACCTATCCACCCTAACTTCCTAGGTAGCTTTTCGTGTCGTTTCCTTCTTGTTTCGGTACATAGGTCAACACAGAGATTTTCTATGTAATTCAAGATTTCACTCTAAACAAGTGCTACTTTGTGGCCTATGACAAGTGATTCTTAGACAAACTCTCCAATGGTCCACTTCTTCAAATTTAGGCTCCCTAGGGTGAGGCATTTGATTCCACAACCACGAAAAGTCTAGCTCGATTCTATAGCCGGATTGGAAACTTCTCTTCGTTTTGAGTTCGTGCTTTGAAATCATCGCCGCGTGATCCCTAGTGTCACATCGAGAAACATATATTAACGGTTGTGGAACGCAATGTAATTTATCCTACCATCATCTAACCTATCCACCCTAACTTCCTACGTAGCTTTCGTGTCATTCCCTTCTTGTTTCGATACGTGGCTCCAACATTACGTATATTTTCTTTGGAATTCCAAGATTTCACTCTAAACAAGTGTTACTTTGTGGCCTATGACAAGTGATTCTTAGAAAAACTCTCCAATGGTCCACTTCTTTAAATTTAGGCTCCCTAGGTTGAGGCATTTGATTCCACAACCACGAAAAAAGTCTAGCTCGATTCTATAGCCGGATTGGAAACTTCTCTTTGTTTTGAGTTTGCGCTGAAATCATCGCGCCAGAAATTCCCTATGTCACATCCGGAAACATATATTAACGGTTGTGGAACGCAGTTTAATTGATCCTACCACAATCTAACCTACCCACCCTAACTTCCTAGGTAGCTTTCGTGTTGTTCCCCTTCTTGTTTCGGTACATAGGTCAACACATAGATTTTCTATGTAATTCAAGATTTCACTCTAAACAAGTGCTACTTTGTGGCCTATGACAAGTGATTCTCGAGAAAAACTCTCCTAGTGGTCCGCTTCTTCAAATTTAGGTTCAGTAGGGTGAGGCATTTGATTCCAAGATTTCACTCTAAACAAGTCGATGGGCGTGGTTCGGTTCGGCCCATAGGTTATTTTCGTTTCTGCCCCGAAAGTGATCCCGGCGGCTCCAATTGCAATCCACAAAAAATAGAGTGGTTCGGCGTGATCGGACAAATGTAATTGATCAGTTCGACCATCTAACCCCCCCCGGCGCTAACTCCACACCGCGCCGCTACAGCTTGTTCCCCTCTCGCGTCCCCGCCCGTCGCCAACTCGCCCGCGGTGTGCGCTATTGAATCAGCCTCCGCCGGGGTAAAACAAGTGCTAGTGTGGGCGGAGGAGACGGAGGAGCGCCGCCGCCCGCCCACCCCCCCAATGGTCGCCATCTCCTTCCTCTGCAAGAACCTCATGGGAGCGGGATTTGATACCGCAGCAACTACCCCGAAGTTTGCATCCATTCATCGATTGGAGGTAGGAGGTGGCAGCGTTTTGTTTGCATTGCGTAGGTGGCGGAAGATTCTAAGCGGCGGCTTCTTCTTTTTTGCGGTGTCCATCCTTCCGATCATAACCTTTGTGGTTTGGTGCGGTATGGAGCCTCATCTGTAGTTGTTGGATTCAGTTGTGGTTTGTGATTTAAATGGAATTTGGGCCTGATCCCGGTATGGTGAGCCACGCTTCTCGTTAGCCACGGCATTGAGCAGAGATGCTATGATTTTCGAAACAAAGTGTTAAATTTACTTTGGTATGACTTATATTTTGAACTGCCTTGCCCTATTGTTTCATTTTTTATGGTAGTTCATATGCACCCGGTAGTTCATAAAGTTTTTAATGATTGCTTTAAAATTTCAGTTCTCTGAAATCTGAACTGAACACCAACCTGTTGTGTGATGCAACTGAACGTGATCTACAATCTGAAATGAGAATATGCAGTCTTTGAAGCTGGAGCATGTAAAATCTAAAATGTGGGTTTTAGAAAGAAGACTAAACATGGAGAAATAATCCACCAAAATTCAAAACTAAATGATCAGGCTTGGTGCTGCTTTTTATTACCCTCTATTCTTTAGTATAGCCCTATTAAAATGTGGGTCCATTAATATTGTTGCTGCTGCAGTTCACAAAATTGAACTGGTCCTGCATGTTTTGCTGAATCTTTATATTCTGGAATGTTTATGAAATGTTTTTTCTGATATCATGTGTTTTATTTTTTTGTAATGGTTCTCTTACTTTAAATGTTTTTGAAATGTTTTCTTTACCTATTTTAGTGGTCGAAAAGCGGAAGAGGCCTCATCAAACTAGTACTCCAGTAGCTGAACATCTGCAGCCTAGTAGTGAAACAAGAGCAGATGAGACGATGCAGTCCAACCCGCACACTCGATTGCACGAGCATCCATTGATTGAAGAGTATGAGGATTATGGTCATGTTTGGGGGTATGCGGGTGATGATTATGGTCATGGTTGGGAGGATGAGGACAATGTCGATGCCGATTATTGTCGGGGAGAGGATGAGGGTGAGGGTGAGGGTGAGGGTGAGGGTCTTGAGGGCTCAATTGAACCAGGGAATGGTAGATGGCTACATACATGGTGAGGACAATAGGCAGTTCAGATCCAAAGTTTGGAATGAATTCTCCAAAATCCGTGTGGCAGGCTTAGTGACAAAAGGACAATGCATTCATTGCAATGCTCAGATTAGTGCCAAGAGAGGAGCAGGAACTAGTGCCATGTTAACTCATTTGAAGAGATGCAAAGTGAGAAGAAATGTGGCAAATGTGTCCCATCAACTCAGATCTGTGGTGATGTCTCCGGAAGGAGTTGCCTTGGATAACTGGAGGTTCAGCCAAGACGTCTCAAGGAGTGAGCTAACACGGATGATTGCACTTCATGGAATGCCACTTGCACTTGTTGATTATGATGGCTTTAGAAGGTTCATCTCTAGCTTGAACCCAATCTTCAAGATGATTTCAAGGAGGACTCTCTCAAGAGATTGCTTGAAATCATTTCAAGAGGGAAAACAAGCACTTCTTGATGTTTTTCACAAGTATCAACAGTAGAGTCTCATTGACAATGGATATGTGGACCTCAAGTCAAACTCTTGGATATATGTGTGTCACATGTCACTTTCTAGATGAAGATTGGAAGATGCAAAAGAGGATTATTAAGTTCTCTTTCATGAAAACGCCACACACCGGCGTAGCAATGTTCAATGTCCTTCTCAAAGCCATCCAAGATTGGAAGATTGAGAATAAGGTGTTTGCAATAACATTAGACAATGCAAGTAACAATAATGCCATGGTCAAGCTTTTGAGACATAATCTGCTAGAGAAAGAGATGTTGTATGGGAAAGGAAAATTGTTTCATCATAGATGTGCAGCCCATGTCTTCAATCTGATATGTAAAGCGGGATTTCAGATCATCAATTCTATTGTGCACAAGGTTAGGGAAAGTGTGAAATTCATTGAAGGGTCTACATCACGGAAGCTAAAGTTTGAGGAAATCATTAAGCAACTAGGAATCCAAGAGAAAAAAGCTCCTAACATCGATACACCAACTTCGTTGGAATTAGACCTACATCATGATAGAAAGGTGTTTGGTGTTAAAGAGAGCTTTTGACTCCCTCACACAACAGGAGTAGAATGCAGTATGCACCCTCCGATGGTGATGCAACAAGTGTTGTTTCAGGATCATTGTACCCTACATCCAATTTGTATTTTCATGAGATGTGGGAGGTCAAAGTTGCTTTGGAAAAATTTGTTGCTGAGCCCAATTCTGATCTGTTTGAGACAATCACATATATGAAGAGGAAGTTTAATAGATATTGGAAACTGATGTGGTTGCAGGTCTCATTTCGGTCATTCTTGATCCACAGTTTAAGTTTGAGTTCATTCAATTTCGTTTGAGACAAGCTTTTGGCAGTGAAGCTGATGTCAAGATTGCTACACTAAGGAGGGTTTTGAGTTTGCTCTACAAGGATTATTCACAAGTAACTCATGCTGGAGAAGATATGGCCTCTGCTGCTGCTGCTGCTACTGCTACTGCTGCTGAAAGTGATAGATATGCAGATTGGGATCAACACTTGAGCAATGATACATCCTCAACAAGCTTGTCATCTGAACTTGAGCTTGAAATGTATTTAGCAAAGCCTAGAATTCCTTGCAAATCCTTTGATATACTAGCTTGGTGGAAGAGCAACTCATCAGAGTATCCCACCCTTTCGCATGGCTCGAGATGTTTTGGCAATTCAAGCTTCAACAGTTGCATCGAGTCAGCCTTTAGCACCGGAAAGAAATTAATATCAGATTTGCGCTTTTCGACTAACTCCAAAAACTGTGGAAGCATTAATATGCGTGCAAGATTGGATTCGTTCTTCTAGTTCATCTCAGTTCTCCATGAAGGCGATTGATGAGTACATAGAGTCAACACTTGACCAAGATGAGTGATGCTTTCAAAGGTATATTCTAGTGCTTTTGAGTTACTGCAGTAGCCATTTTTGTGTACTGTAAATTGTTATTAGAGATAGTACTATTAGAGCTTGCTAACAACTACTAGTGTTTCAATCAGCACAACAAGAAATGTCTTTCTGATGCATAGATCATGTTTTCTCTCTAACTACACAAACTCTCTAGGAATACCTGTACTCTGTATGCAGCATTTATGATCTGTAGTGACAATGCTTGTTGCATACAATTCTGTAAAAGTTACATGTTTTGCTCATTAGTTAATATGGCTGAAACTGTTACTTGGTTATTAGTTAGCTGAAACTGCAGTCATGGTTCAGTATTAAGCATTTCCTTGTTGTGCAACTGGAGGTGGTGTGTTTAGAAGGTCAGCCTGGTGCGTCACATTTTGCTGCTCATGCTTCAGTTGGTTCGAAATGAACAGTTGCTTCAGTCATCTTCAGTTGCTTCAGCCTGGTGTGTTTAGAGGCGTCGTTGAAGATTAGATGAACCAATGCCGATTGTATCATTGTCACTTGAGTTGTTTTGTTGCATCTCTCTCTTGTAGTGATGCCAACTTTTGTTTTGATGATATCATGTCGTTATGGGTCCTGTGAAGCACAGTTGAATTTAAGTTAATCTTATACTATGTTTTCATATTGCGATTCTCACCCTCTTATTGGTAATTTGCGAATTTGTTTTTGAGTAATCGATTGGATTGTGGATTCATTTCACTACTCGTTTTATTTCTGTGATGTGCTATGTTTGCTACACGGGTTATGGAACGTGATGTTTGCTTTTGTGAGTAATCGATGGGATTGTGGATCCAGGGGTTTATTATTATACCATATACACTTATACAGTGATCAGTGAATGGTGCGGTTTCTTTAGACAACAACATCACCGTTGGCCCATTGAAACACATGATCCAAGGTTGGCCCATTGGAGCAGCGTGGTGCTCCATTGGAACATGGGGAAATAATTGTGGTTCGAACCATCGATCCAGAAGATTGATATGGATGGCGTGGTGCTCCAGTGGAGCAACCAAGGTTGACCCACGCCCATGCGGCAAGCTCGATTCTATAGCCGGATTGGAAACTTCTCTTCGTTTTGAGTTCGTGCTGAAATCATCGCCAGCAGTCCCTAGTGTCACATTGAGAAACATATATTAACGATTTGTGGAACGCAATGTAATTTATCCTACCATCATCTAACCTATCCACCCTAACTTCCTACGTAGCTTTCGTGTAATGGATTTCCCCTTCTTGTTTACGTCGTAGGTCTATTACTGACATTTTCTTTGGAATTCCAAGATTTCACTCTAAACAAGTGCTACTTTGTGGCCTATGACAAGTGATTCTTAGAAAAACTCTCCAATGGTCCACTTCTTCAAATTTAGGCTCCCTAGGGTGAGGCATTTGATTCCACAACCACGAAAAAGTCTAGCTCGATTCTATAGCGGATTGGAAACTTCTCTTCGTTTTTGAGTTCGTGCTGAAATCATCGCCCACGGAGTCCCTAGTGTCACATCGAGAAACATATATTAACGGTTGTGGAACGCAATGTAATTTATCCTACCATCATCTAACCTATCCACCCTAACTTCCTACGTATCTTTCGTGTCGTCGTTCCCTTCTTGTTTCGATACGTAGGTCCATTACAGACATTTTCTTTGCAATGCCAAGATTTCACCCTAAACAAGTGCTACTTTGTGGCCTATGACAAGTGATTCTTACAAAAACACTCCAATGGTCCACTTCTTCAAATTTAGGCTCCCTAGGGTGAGGCATTTGATTCCACAACCACGAAAAGTCTAACTCGATTCTATAGCGGATTGGAAACTTCTCTTTGTTTTGAGTTCGCGATGAAATCATCGCCATCAGTCCCTATGTCACATCCGGAAACATATATTAACGGTTGTGGAACGCGTTTTTAATTGATCCTACCACAATCTAACCTATCCACCCTAACTTCCTAGGGAGCTTTAGGTGTGGTCATTCCCCTTCTTGTTTCGGTACATAGGTCAACACATAGATTTTCTATGTAATTCAAGATTTCACTCTAAACAAGTGCTACTTTGTGGCCTATGACAAGTGATTCTTAGAAAAACACTCTAGTGGTCCACTTCTTCAAATTTAGGTTCCTATGGTGAGGCATTTGATTCCACAACCACGAAAAAGTGTAGCTCGATTCTATAGCCGGATTGGAAACTTCTCTTTTGTTTTGAGTTCGCGCTGAAATCATCGCCGCCAGTCCCTAGTGTCACATCGAGAAACATATATTAACGGTTGGGGAACGCATTGTAATTGATCCTACCATCATCTAACCTATCCACCCTAACTTCCTACGTAGCTTTCGTATCGTTCCCCTTCTTGTTTCGATACATAGGTCGACACAGAGATTTTCTTTGGAATTCCAAGATTTCACTCTAAACAAGTGCTACTTTGAGGCCTATGACAAGTGATTCTTAGAAAAACTCTCCAATGGTCCACATCTTCAAATTTAGGCTCCCTAGGTGAGGCATTTGATTCCACAACCATGAAAAAGTCTAGCTCGATTCTATAGCCGGATTGGAAACTTCTCTTTGTTTTGAGTTCACGCTGAAATCATCGCGCCAGTCCCTAGTGTCACATCGAGAAACATATATTAACGGTTGTGGAACGCAATGTAATTTATCCTACCATCATCTAACCTATCCACCCTAACTTCCTACGTAGCTTTCGTGTCGTTCCCCTTCTTGTTTTGATACGTAGGTCGACCACAGAGACATTTTCTTTGGAATTCTAAGATTTCACCTAAACAAGTGCTACTTTGAGGCCTATGACAAGTGATTCTTAGAAATGGTCCACTTCTTCAAATTTGGTCCTAGGGTGAGGCATTTGATTCCACAAACGAAAAGGCTCCCTAGGTTGGAAACCTATCCACCCTAATCATTCCTGTCAGGTCGAGAAAGCTTAACGGTTGGGGAACGCAATGTAATTGATCCTACCATCATCTAACCTATCCACCTTTCTTAGTTTCGTGTTGTTCCCCTTCTTGGTCAGGTCAACACGAGATTTTCTTTGTAATTCAAGATTTCACTCTAAACAAGTTCTACTTTGTGGCCTATGACAATTGATTCTTAGACAAACTCTCCAATGGTCCACTTCTTCAAATTTAGGCTCCCTAGGGTGAGGCATTTGATTCCACAACCACGAAAAAGTCTAGCTCGATTCTATAGCGGATTGGAAACTTCTCTTTGTTTTGAGTTCGTGCTGAAATCATCGCCGCCAGTCCCTAGTGTCACATCGAGAAACATATATTAACGGTTGTGGAACGCAATTTAATTGATCCAACCATCATCTAACCTATCCACCCTAACTTCCTAGGTAGCTTTTCGTGTCGTTCCCCTTCTTGTTTCGTCACGTAGGTCAACACAGAGATTTTCTTTGGAATTCCAAGATTTCACTCTAAACAAGTGCTACTTTGTGGCCTATGACAAGTGATTCTTAGAAAAACTCTCCAATGGTCCACTTCTTCAAATTTAGGCTCCCTAGGGTGAGGCATTTGATTCCACAACCACCTAAAAAAAGTCTAGCTCGATTCTATAGCCGGATTGGAAACTTCTCTTTGTTTTGAGTTCGCTGAAATCATTGCCCGCCGAGTCCCTATGTCACATCCGAGAAACATATATTAACGGTTGTGGGAACGCAATTTAATTGATCCTACCATCATCTAACCTATCCACCCTAACTTCCTAGGTAGCTTTCGTGTCGTTCCCCTTTTTGTTTTCGATACATAGGTCAACACATAGATTTTCTATGTAATTCAAGATTTCACTCTAAACAAGTGCTACTTTGTGGCCTATGACAAGTGATTCTTAGAAAAACTCTCAATGGTCCACTTCTTCAAATTTAGGTTCCCTAGGGTGAGGCATTTGATTCCACAACCTCTAAAAAAGTCTAGCTCGATTCTATAGCCGGATTGGAAACTTCTCTTCGTTTTGAGTTCGCGCTGAAATCATCGCCACCAGTCCCTAGTGTCACATCGAGAAAAATATATTAACGGTTGTGGAACGCAATGTAATTTATCCCGCCATCATCTAACCTATCCACCCTAACTTCCTACGTAGCTTTCGTGTCATTCCCCTTCTTGTTTTCGTACGTAGGTCAACACATACATTTTCTTTGGAATTTCAAGATTTCACTCTAAACAAGTGCTACTTTGTGGCCTATGACAAGTGATTCTTAGAAAAACTCTCCAATGGTCCACTTCTTCAAATTTAGGCTCCCTAGGGTGAGGCATTTGATTCCACAACCACGAAAAAGTCTAGCTCGATTCTATAGCCGGATTGGAAACTTCTCTTTGTTTTGAGTTCGCGCTGAAATCATCGCCAGCAGTCCCTATGTCACATCCGGAAACATATATTAACGGTTGTGGAACGCAATTTAATTGATCCTACCATCATCTAACCTATCCACCCTAACTTCCTAGGTAGCTTTCGTGTCATTCCCCTTCTTGTTTCGGTACATAGGTCAACACAGAGATTTTCTATGTAATTCAAGATTTCACTCTAAACAAGTGCTACTTTGTGGCCTATGACAAGTGATTCTTAGAAAAACTCTCTAGTGGTCCGCTTCTTCAAATTTAGGTTCAGTAGGGTGAGGCATTTGATTCCACAACCACGAAAAAGTGTAGCTCGATTCTATAGCCGGATTGGAAACTTCTCTTCGTTTTGAGTTCGCGCTGAAATCATCGCCAGCAGTCCCTAGTGTCACATCGAGAAACATATATTAACGGTTGGGGAACGCATTGTAATTGATCCTACCATCATCTAACCTATCCACCCTAACTTCCTACGTAGCTTTCGTGTCGTTCCCCTTCTTGTTTCGATACGTAGGTCGACACAGAGATTTTCTTTGGAATTCCAAGATTTCACTCTAAACAAGTGCTACTTTGAGGCCTATGACAAGTGATTCTTAGAAAAACTCTCCAATGGTCCACTTCTTCAAATTTAGGCTCCCTAGGGTGAGGCATTTGATTCCACAACCATGAAAAAGTCAAGCTCGATTCAATAGCCGGATTGGAAACTTCCCTTCGTTTTGAGTTCGCGCTGAAATCATCGCCAGCAGACCCTAGTGTCACATCGACAAACATATATTAACGGTTGTGGAACGCATAGCGTAATTTATCCTACCATCATCTAACCTATCCACCCTAACTAACCTACGTAGCTTTCGTGTCGATTTCCTTCTTGTTTCAAAAGATCAAAAAGTTGATCTTAGAACATTTTCTTTGGAATTCCAAGATTTCACCCTAAACAAGTGCTACTTTGTGGCCTATGACAAGTGATTCTTAGAAAAACTCTCTAATGGTCCACTTCTTCAAATTTAGGCTCCCTAGGGTAACCTATCCACCCTAACTTCCTAGGTAGCTTTCGTGTCGTTCCCCTTCTTGTTTTGGTACATAGGTCAACACAGAGATTTTCTATGTAATTCAAGATTTCACTCTAAACAAGTGCTACTTTGTGGCCTATGACAAGTGATTCTTAGACAAACTCTCCAATTGTCCACTTCTTCAAATTTAGGCTCCCTAGGGTGAGGCATTTGATTCCACAACCATGAAAAAGTCTAGCTCGATTCTATAGCCGGATTGGAAACTTCTCTTACGTTTTGAGTTCGTGCTGAAATCATAGGCCAAGTCCCTAGTGTCACATCGAGAAACATATATTAACGGTTGTGGAATGCAATGTAATTTATCCTACCATCATCTAACATATCCACCCTAACTTCCTACGTAGCTTTCGTGTCGTTCCCCTTCTTGTTTTCGATACGTAGGTCGACACAGACATTTTCTTTGGAATTCCAAGATTTCACTCTAAACAAGTGCTACTTTGTGGCCTATAACAAGTGATTCTTAGAAAAACTCTCCAATGGTCCACTTCTTCAAATTTAGGCTCCCTAGGGTGAGGCATTTGATTCCACAACCACAAAAAAAGTCTAGCTCGATTCTATAGCCGGATTGGAAACTTCTCTTTGTTTTGAGTTCACGCTGAAATCATCATGGAAATCCCTAGTGTCACATCGAGAAACATATATTAACGGTTGTGGAACGCAATGTAATTGATCCTACCATCATCTAACCTATCCACCCTAACTTCCTACATAGCTTTCGTGTCGTTCCCCTTCTTGTTTTCGACACGTAGGTCAACACATAGATTTTCTTTAGAATTCCAAGATTTCACCCTAAACAAGTGCTACTTTGTGGCCTATGACAAGTGATTCTTAGAAAAACACTCCAATGGTCCACTTCTTCAAATTTAGGCTCCCTAGGGTGAGGAATTTGATTCCACAACTACGAAAAAGTCTAGCTCGATTCTATAGCCGGATTGGAAACTTCTCTTTGTTTTGAGTTCGCTGCGAAATCATTGCCGCCAGATCCCTATGTCACATCCGGAAACATATATTAACGGTTGTGGAACTCAATTTAATTGATCCTACCATCATCTAACCTATCCACCCTAACTTCCTAGGTAGCTTTCGTGTCATTCCCTTCTTGTTTCGATACGTAGGTCAACACGTAGATTTTCTTTGGAATTCCAAGATTTCACTCTAAACAAGTGCTAGTTTGAGGCCTATGACAAGTGATTCTTAGAAAAACACTCCAATGGTCCACTTCTTCAAATTTAGGCTCCCTAGGGTGAGGCATTTGATTCCACAACCACGAAAAAGTCTAGCTTCGATTCTATAGCCGGATTGAAAACTTCTCTTTCTTTTGAGTTCACGCTGAAATCATTGCCAGCAGTCCCTATGTCACATCCAGAAAGATATATTAACGGTTGGGGAACGCAATGTAATTGATCCTACCATCATCTAACCTATCCACCCTAACTTCCTATGTAGCTTTTCGTGTCGTTCCCGTTCTTGTTTCGAAACGTAGGTCGACACAGAGATTTTCTTTGGAATTCCAAGATTTCACTCTAAACAAGTGCTACTTTGTGGCCTATGACAAGTGATTCTTAGAAAAACTCTCCAATGGTCCACTTCTTCAAATTTAGGATCCCTAGGGTGAGACATTTGATTCCACAACCACCATGAAAAGTCTAGCTCGATTCTATAGCCGGATTGGAAACTTCTCTGAGTTTTGAGTTCGCTTTGAAATCA
This sequence comes from Hyparrhenia diplandra, assembly GCA_015847255.1. NCBI lineage: Eukaryota > Viridiplantae > Streptophyta > Magnoliopsida > Poales > Poaceae > Hyparrhenia > Hyparrhenia diplandra. The sequence goes on from JADLZK010009805.1 coordinate 17,058, forward strand.
TCGCCACCAGTCCCCTAGTGTCACATCGAGAAACATATATTAACGGTTGGGGAACGCAATGTAATTGATCCTACCATCATCTAACCTATCCACCCTAACGTCCTACGTAGCTTTCGCTGTTGTTCCCCTTCTTGTTTTGATACGTAGGTCGACACAGAGATTTTCTTTGGAATTCCAAGATTTCACTCTAAACAAGTGCTACTTTGTGGCCTATGACAAGTGATTCTTAGAAAAACTCTCCAATGGTCCACTTCTTCAAATTTAGGCTCCCTAGGGTGAGGCATTTGATTCCACAACCACGAAAAAGTCTAGCTTGTTTCTATAGCCGGATTGGAAACTTCTCTTTGTTTTGAGTTCGCGCTGAAATCATCGCCAGCAGTCCCTATGTCACATCCGGAAACATATATTAACGGTTGTGGAACGCAATTGAATTGATCCTACCACAATCTAACCAATCCACCCTAACTTCCTAGGTAGCTTTCGTGTCATTCCCCTTCTTGTTTTGATATTACGTAGGTCAACACATAGATTTTCTATGTAATTCAAGATTTCACTCTAAACAAGTGCTACTTTGTGGCCTATGACAAGTGATTCTTAGAAAAACACTCCAATGGTCCACTTCTTCAAATTTAGGCTCCCTAGGGTGAGGCATTTGATTCCACAACCACGAAAAAGTCTAGCTCGATTCTATAGCCGGATTGGAAACTTCTCTTTGTTTTGAGTTCGCGCTGAAATCATTGCCAGCAGTCCCTAGTGTCACATCAAGAAACATATATTAACGGTTGGGAAACACAATGTAATTGATCCTACCATCATCTAACCTATCCACCCTAACTTCCTATGTAGCTTTCGTGTCGTTCCCCTTCTTGTTTTCGATACGTAGGTCGATACAAAGATTTTCTTTGGAATTCCAAGATTTCACTCTAAACAAGTGCTAGTTTGAGGCCTATGACAAGTGATTCTTAGAAAAACACTCCAATGGTCCACTTCTTCAAATTTAGGCTCCCTAGGGTGAGGCATTTGATTCCACAACCACGAAAAAGTCTAGCTCGATTCTATAGCCGGATTGGAAACTTCTCTTTGTTTTGAGTTCACGCTGAAATCATTGCCTGCAGTCCCTATGTCACATCCAGAAAGATATATTAATGGTTGGGGAACGCAATGTAATTGATCCTACCATCATCTAACCTATCCACCCTAACTTCCCTAGGTAGCTTTCATGTCGTTCCCTTCTTGTTTTGATCACGTAGGTCGACACGTAGATTTTCTTTGGAATTCCAAGATTTCACTCTAAACAAGTGCTACTTTGAGGCCTATGACAAGTGATTCTTAGAAAAACTCTCCAATGGTCCACTTCTTCAAATTTAGGATCCCTAGGGTGAGACATTTGATTCCACAGCCACGAAAAGTCTAGCTCGATTCTATAGCCGGATTGGAAACTTCTCTTCGTTTTGAGTTCACGCTGAAATCATCGCCACCAGTCCCTAGTGTCACATCGAGAAACATATATTAACGGATGGGGAACGCAATGTAATTGATCCTACCATCATCTAACCTATCCACCCTAACTTCCTATGTAGCTTTTTCGTGTCGTTCCCCTTCTTGTTTCGATACGTAGGTCAACACGTAGATTTTCTTTGGAATTCCAAGATTTCACTCTAAACAAGTGCTACTTTGAGGCCTATGACAAGTGATTCTTAGAAAAACACTCCAATGGTCCACTTCTTCAAATTTAGGCTCCCTAGGGTGAGGCATTTGATTCCACAACCACGAAAAAGTCTAGCTCGATTCTATAGCCGGATTGGAAACTTCTCTTTGTTTTGAGTTTGCGCTGAAATCATCGCCAGCAGTCCCTATGTCACATCCGGAAACATATATTAACGGTTGTGGAACGCAATTTAATTGATCCTACCATCATCTAACCTATCCACCCTAACTTCCTAGGTAGCTTTCGTGTCATTCCCCTTCTTGTTTTCGATACATAGGTAAACACAGAGATTTTCTATGTAATTCAAGATTTCACTCTAAACAAGTGCTACTTTGTGGCCTATGACAAGTGATTCTTAGAAAAACTCTCCAATGGTCCACTTCTTCAAATTTAGGTTCCCTAGGGTGAGGCATTTGATTCCACAACCACGAAAAAAAGTCTAGCTCGATTCTATAGCCGGATTGGAAACTTCTCTTCGTTTTGAGTTCGCGGTGAAATCATTGCGGCCGATCCCTAGTGTCACATCGAGAAACATATATTAACGGTTGGGAAGGCATTGTAATTGATCCTACCATCATCTAACCTATCCACCCTAACTTCCTACGTAGCTTTTCGTGTCGTTCCCCTTCTTGTTTTCGATACGTAGGTCGATTACAGAGATTTTCTTTGGAATTCCAAGATTTCACTCTAAACAAGTGCTACTTTGAGGCCTATGACAAGTGATTCTTAGAAAAACTCTCCAATGGTCCACTTCTTCAAATTTAGGCTCCCTAGGGTGAGGCATTTGATTCCACAACCATGAAAAAGTCTAGCTCGATTCTATAGCCGGATTGGAAACTTCCCTTTGTTTTGAGTCACATTTGCTGAAATCATCGCCGCCAGAGACCCTAGTGTCACATCGACAAACATATATTAACGGTTGTGGAACGCAATGTAATTTATCCTACCATCATCTAACCTATCCACCCTAACTTCCTAGGTAGCTTTCGTGTCATTCCCCTTCTTGTTTTCGATACACGTAGGTCCATTAGGTGAGATTTTCTTTGGAATTCCAAGATTTCACCCTAAACAAGTGCTACTTTGTGGCCTATGACAAGTGATTCTTAGAAAACTCTCTAATGGTCCACTTCTTCAAATTTAGGCTCCCAAGGGTAACCTATCCACGAAAAACTTCCTAGGTAGCTTTGTTTTGAGTTCGAGAATCCGAAAACATATATTAATAGTTGTGGAACGCAATTTAATTGATCTTGTTTCCGTACATCGTGTCATTCCCCTTCAGGTAGATTTTCTATGTAATTCAAGATTTCACTCTAAACAAGTGCTACTTTGTGGCCTATGACAAGTGATTCTTAGAAAAACTCTCCAATTGTCCACTTCTTCAAATTTAGGCTCCCTAGGGTGAGGCATTTGATTCCACAACCATGAAAAAGTCTAGCTCGATTCTATAGCCGGATTGGAAACTTCTCACGTTTTGAGTTAACAAGTGAAATCATTGTGGCCTACCCCCTAGTGTCACATCGAGAAACATATATTAACGGTTGTGGAATGCAATGTAATTTATCCTACCATCATCTAACCTATCCACCCTAACTTCCTACGTAGCTTTTAGGTGTCATTCCCCTTCTTGTTTCGATACGTAGGTCGATTACGGACATTTTCTTTGGAATTCCAAGATTTCACTCTAAACAAGTGCTACTTTGTGGCCTATGACAAGTGATTCTTAGAAAAACTCTCCAATGGTCCACTTCTTCAAATTTAGGCTCCCTAGGGTGAGGCATTTGATTCCACAACCACGAAAAAGTCTAGCTCGATTCTATAGCCGGATTGGAAACTTCTCTTTGTTTTGAGTTCGCTGAAATCATTGCCGCCAGATCCCTATGTCACATCAGGAAACATATATTAACGGTTGTGGAATGCAATTTAATTGATCCTACCATCATCTAACCGATCCACCCTAACTTCCTATGTAGCTTTCGTGTCGTTCCCCTTCTTGTTTTTCGACACGTAGGTCAATGACACAGAGATTTTCTTTGGAATTCCAAGATTTCACTCTAAACAAGTGCTATTTTGAGGCCTATGACAAGTGATTCTTAGAAAAACACTCCAATGGTCCACTTCTTCAAATTTAGGCTCCCTAGGGTGAGGCATTTGATTCCACAACCACGAAAAAAAGTCTTAGCTCGATTCTATAGCCGGATTGGAAACTTCTCTTTTTGTTTTGAGTTCGCTGAAATCATTGCCAAGCAATCCCTATGTCACATCCAAAACATATATTAACGGTTGTGGAACGCAATTTAATTGATCCTACCATCATCTAACCTATCCACCCTAACTTCCTATGTAGCTTTAGGTGTGGTTCCCCTTCTTGTTTCGATACGTAGGTCGACACGAGAGATTTTCTTTGGAATTCCAAGATTTCACTCTAAACAAGTGCTACTTTGTGGCCTATGACAAGTGATTCTTAGAAAAACTCTCCAATGGTCCACTTCTTCAAATTTAGGATCCCTAGGGTGAGGCATTTGATTCCACAACCACGAAAAAGTCTAGCTCGATTCTATAGCCGGATTGGAAACTTCTCTTTGTTTTGAGTTCGCGCTGAAATCATCGCCAGCAGTCCCTAGTGTCACATCGAGAAACATATATTAACGGTTGGGGAACGCAATGTAATTGATCCTACCATCATCTAACCTATCCACCCTAAATTCCTAGGTAGCTTTAGGTGTTGTTCCCCTTCTTGTTTTGATACGTAGGTCAACACATAGATTTTCTTTGGAATTCAAGATTTCACTCTAAACAAGTGCTACTTTGTGGCCTATGACAAGTGATTCTTAGAAAAACTCTCCAATGGTCCACATCTTCAAATTTAGGCTCCCTAGGGTGAGGCATTTGATTCCACAACCATGAAAAAAGTCTAGCTTCGTTTCTATAGCCGGATTGGAAACTTCTCTTTGTTTTGAGTCGCGCTGAAATCATCGCCCGGCCGATCCCTAGTGTCACATCGAGAAACATATATTAACGGTTGTGGAACGCAATTGAATTGATCCTACCATCATCTAACCTATCCACCCTAACTTCCTAGGTAGCTTTCGTGTCATTCCCCTTCTTGTTTCGATACGTAGGTCAACACAGAGATTTTCTATGTAATTCAAGATTTCACTCTAAACAAGTGCTACTTTGTGGCCTATGACAAGTGATTCTTAGAAAAACACTCCAATGGTCCACTTCTTCAAATTTAGGCTCCCTAGGGTGAGGCATTTGATTCCACAACCACGAAAAAAAAAAAGTCTAGCTCGATTCTATAGCGGATTGGAAACTTCTCTTTGTTTTGAGTTCGCGCTGAAATCATTGCCCGGCCAGTCCCTATGTCACATCCGGAAACATATATTAACGGTTGTGAAACTCAATTTAATTGATCCTACCATCATCTAACCTATCCACCCTAACTTCCTATGTAGCTTTCGTGTCGTTCCCCTTCTTGTTTCGATACGTAGGTCGACACAGAGATTTTCTTTGGAATTCCAAGATTTCACTCTAAACAAGTGCTAGTTTGAGGCCTATGACAAGTGATTCTTAGAAAAACCCTCCAATGGTCCACTTCTTCAAATTTAGGCTCCCTAGGGTGAGGCATTTGATTCCACAACCACGAAAAAAATCTTGCTCGATTCTATAGCCGGATTGGAAACTTCTCTTTCTTTTGAGTTCACGCTGAAATCATTGCCTGCAGTCCCTATGTCACATCCAGAAAGATATATTAACGGTTGGGGAACGCAATGTAATTGATCCTACCATCATCTAACCTATCCACCCTAACTTCCTACGTAGCTTTCGTGTCGTTCCCGTTCTTGTTTCGATACGTAGGTCGACACAGAGATTTTCTTTGGAATTCCAAGATTTCACTCTAAACAAGTGCTACTTTGAGGCCTATGACAAGTGATTCTTAGAAAAACTCTCCAATGGTCCACTTCTTCAAATTTAGGCTCCCTAGGGTGAGACATTTGATTCCCAACCACTAAAAAAGTCTAGCTCGATTCTATAGCCGGATTGGAAACTTCTCTTCGTTTTGAGTTCACGCTGAAATCATCGCCACCAGTCCCTAGTGTCACATCGAGAAACATATATTAACGGATGGGGAACGCAATGTAATTGATCCTACCATCATCTAACCCATCCACCCTAACGTCCTACGTAGCTTTCGCTGTTGTTCCCCTTCTTGTTTCGATACGTAGGTCAACACAGAGATTTTCTTTGGAATTCCAAGATTTCACTCTAAACAAGTGCTACGTTGTGGCCTATGACAAGTGATTCTTAGAAAAACTCTCCAATGGTCCACTTCTTCAAATTTAGGCTCCCTTGGGTGAGGCATTTGATTCCACAACCACGAAAAAGTCTAGCTCGATTCTATAGCCGGATTGGAAACTTCTCTTTGTTTTGAGTTTGCGCTGAAATCATCGCCAGCAGTCCCTATGTCACATCCGGAAACATATATTAACGGTTGTGGAACGCAATTTAATTGATCCTACCACAAACCCATCCACCCTAAATTCCTAGGTAGCTTTCGTGTCATTCCCCTTCTTGTTTCGGTACATAGGTCAACACATAGATTTTCTATGTAATTCAAGATTTCACTCTAAACAAGTGCTACTTTGTGGCCTATGACAAGTGATTCTTAGATAAACTCTCCAATGGTCCACTTCTTCAAATTTAGGATCCCTAGGGTGAGACATTTGATTCCACAGCCACGAAAAGTCTAGCTCGATTCTATAGCCGGATTGGAAACTTCTCTTCATTTTGAGTTCGCGCTGAAATCATCGCCAGCAGTCCCTAGTGTCACATCGAGAAACATATATTAACGGTTGGGGAACGCAATGTAATTGATCCTACCATCATCTAACCTATCCACCCTAACGTCCTATGTAGCTTTCACTGTTGTTCCCCTTCTTGTTTCGATACGTAGGTCAACACAGAGATTTTCTTTGGAATTCCAAGATTTCACTCTAAACAAGTGCTACTTTGTGGCCTATGACAAGTGATTCTTAGAAAAACTCTCCAATGGTCCACTTCTTCAAATTTAGGCTCCCTAGGGTGAGGCATTTGATTCCACAACCACGAAAAAGTCTAGCTCGATTCTATAGCCGGATTGAAAACTTCTCTTTGTTTTGAGTTCATGCTTTGAAATCATCGCCGCCAGTCCCTAGTGTCACATCAGGAAACATATATTAAAGGTTGTGGAACGCAATTGAATTGATCCTACCACAATCTAACCTATCCACCCTAACTTTCTAGGTAGCTTTCATGTCATTCCCCTTCTTGTTTGAATTGATCCTACCACAATCTAACCTATTCTTTCTTGTTTCATGTCATTCCCCTTCTTGTTTAGGTCACGATAATGGTCAACACATAGATTTTCTTTGTAATTCAAGATTTCACTCTAAACAAACTTTGTGGCCTATGACTGATTTTTTGTGGCCTATGACAAGTGATTCTTAGAAAACACTCCAATGGTCCACTTCTTCAAATTTAGGCTCCCTAGGGTGAGGCATTTGATTCCACAACCACGAAAAAGTCTAGCTCGATTCTATAGCCGGATTGGAAACTTCTCTTTGTTTTGAGTTCGTGCTGAAATCATTGCCAAAGTCCCGATGTCACATCCGGAAACATATATTAACGGTTGTGGAACGCAATTTAATTGATCCTACCATCATCTAACCTATCCACCCTAACTTTCCTATGTAGCTTTCGTGTCATTCCCCTTCTTGTTTCGGTACATAGGTCAACACATAGATTTTCTTTGGAATTCCAAGATTTCACTCTAAACAAGTGCTAGTTTGAGGCCTATGACAAGTGATTCTTAGAAAAACACTCCAATGGTCCACTTCTTCAAATTTAGGCTCCCTAGGGTGAGGCATTTGATTCCACAACCATGAAAAAATCTAGCTCGATTCTATAGCCGGATTGGAAACTTCTCTTTCTTTTGAGTTCACGATGAAATCATTGCCTGCAGTCCCTAGTGTCACATCGAGAAACATATATTAACGGTTGGGGAAGGCATTGTAATTGATCCTACCATCATCTAACCTATCCACCCTAACTTCCTACATAGCTTTTCGTGTCGTTCCCCTTCTTGTTTCGATACGTAGGTCGATTACACAGATTTTCTTTGGAATTCCAAGATTTCACCCTAAACAAGTGCTACTTTGTGGCCTATGACAAGTGATTCTTAGAAAAACTCTCCAATGGTCCACTTCTTCAAATTTAGGCTCCCTAGGGTAACCTATCCACCCTAACTTCCTAGGTAGCGGATTAAAAACTTCTCTTTGTTTTGAGTTGTCATTCCCCTTCTTGTTTTTGCAATGTAATTGATCCTACCATCACGTATCCACCCTAAATTCCTAGTAGCTACGGACATTTTCTTTGGAATTCCAAGATTTCACTCTAAACAAGTGCTACTTTGTGGCCTATGACAAGTGATTCTTAGAAAAACTCTCCAATGGTCCACTTCTTCAAATTTAGGCTCCCTAGGGTGAGGCATTTGATTCCACAACCTTGAAAAAGTCTAGCTCGATTCTATAGCCGGATTGAAACTTCTCTTTGTTTTGAGTTCGCCGAAATCATCGCCGCCAGATCCCTAGTGTCACATCGAGAAACATATATTAACGGGTTGTGGAACGCAATATAATTGATCCTACCATCATCTAACCAATCCACCCTAACTTCCTAGGTAGCTTTTTGTGTCATTCCCCTTCTTGTTTCGATACATAGGTCAACACATAGATTTTCTTTGGAATTCCAAGATTTCACTCTAAACAAGTGCTACTTTGTGGCCTATGACAAGTGATTCTTAGAAAAACTCTCCAATGGTCCACTTCTTCAAATTTAGGCTCCCTAGGGTGAGGCATTTGATTCCACAACTACAAAAAGTCTAGCTCGATTCTATAGCCGGATTGGAAACTTCTCTTTGTTTTGAGTTCTGAAATCATTGCCGCCCGATCCAAATGTCACATCCAGGAAACATATATTAACGGTTGTGGAACGCAATTTAATTGATCCTACCATCATCTAACTGATCCACCCTAACTTCCTATGTTGCTTTCGTGTCATTCCCCTTCTTGTTTCGACATTGAGGTCAACACAAAGATTTTCTTTGGAATTCCAAGATTTCACTCTAAACAAGTGCTACTTTGAGGCCTATGACAAGTGATTCTTAGAAAAACACTCCAATGGTCCACTTCTTCAAATTTAGGCTCCCTAGGGTGAGGCATTTGATTCCACAACCATGAAAAAATCTTGCTCGATTCTATAGCCGGATTGAAAACTTCTCTTTCTTTTGAGTTCACGCTGAAATCATTGCCTGCAGTCCCTATGTCACATCCAGAAAGATATATTAACGGTTGGGGAACGCAATGTAATTGATCCTACCATCATCTAACCTATCCACCCTAACTTCCTATGTAGCTTTCGTGTCGTTCCCCTTCTTGTTTCGATACGTAGGTCGACACAGAGATTTTCTTTGGAATTCCAAGATTTCACTCAAAACAAGTGCTACTTTGTGGCCTATGACAAGTGATTCTTAGAAAAACTCTCCAATGGTCCACTTCTTCAAATTTAGGCTCCCTAGGGTGAGGCATTTGATTCCACAACAACGAAAAAGTCTAGCTCGATTCTATAGCCGGATTGGAAATTTCTCTTTGTTTTGAGTTCGCGCTGAAATCATTGCCAACAGTCCCTATGTCACATCCGGAAACATATATTAACGGTTGTGGAACGCAATTTAATTGATCCTACCACAATCTAACCTATCCACCCTAAATTCCTAGGTAGCTTTCGTGTCATTCCCCTTCTTGTTTCGGTACATAGGTCAACACATAGATTTTCTATGTAATTCAAGATTTCACTCTAAACAAGTGCTACTTTGTGGCCTATGACAAGTGATTCTTAGAAAAACACTCCAATGGTCCACTTCTTCAAATTTAGGCTCCCTAGGGTGAGGCATTTGATTCCACAACCACAAAAAAGTCTAGCTCGATTCTATAGCCGGATTGGAAACTTCTCTTTGTTTTGAGTTCGCGCCGAAATCATTGCCAGCAGTCCCTATGTCACATCCGAAAACATATATTAACGGTTGTGAAACGCAATTTAATTGATCCTACCATCATCTAACCTATCCACCCTAACTTCCTATGTTGCTTTCGTGTCATTCCCATTCTTGTTTGGATACGTAGGTCAACACATAGATTTTCTTTGGAATTCCAAGATTTCACTCTAAACAAGTGCTACTTTGTGGCCTATGACAAGTGATTCTTAGAAAAAACTCTCCAATGGTCCACTTCTTCAAATTTAGGATCCCTAGGGTGAGACATTTGATTCCACAACCATGAAAAAGTCTAGCTCGATTCTATAGCCGGATTGGAAACTTCTCTTTGTTTTGAGTTCGCGCTGAAATCATCGCCCGCCATCCCTAGTGTCACATCGAGAAACATATATTAACGGTTGGGGAACGCAATGTAATTGATCCTACCATCATCTAACCTATCCACCCTAACTTCCTATGTAGCTTTCGTGTCGTTCCCCTTCTTGTTTCGATACGTAGGTCGACACATAGATTTTCTTTGGAATTCCAAGATTTCACTCTAAACAAGTGCTACTTTGTGGCCTATGACAAGTGATTCTTAGAAAAACTCTCCAATGGTCCACTTCTTCAAATTTAGGCTCCCTAGGGTGAGGCATTTGATTCCACAACCACGAAAAAGTCTAGCTCGATTCTATAGCCGGATTGGAAACTTCTCTTTGTTTTGAGTTCGCTGAAATCATTGCCGGCCGGTCCCTATGTCACATCCGAAACATATATTAACGGTTGGGGAACGCAATGTAATTGATCCTACCATCATCTAACCTATCCACCCTAACTTCCTAGGTAGCTTTCGTGTCATTCCCCTTCTTGTTTCGATTTATAGGTCAACACACATAGATTTTCTATGTAATTCAAGATTTCACTCTAAACAAGTGCTATTTTGTGGCCTATGACAAGTGATTCTTAGAAAAACACTCCAATGGTCCACTTCTTCAAATTTAGGCTCCCTAGGGTGAGGCATTTGATTCCACAACCATGAAAAAGTCTAGCTCGATTCTATAGCCGGATTGGAAACTTCTCTTTGTTTTGAGTTCGCGCTGAAATCATTGCCAGCAGTCCCTATGTCACATCCGGAAACATATATTAACGGTTGTGGAACGCAATTTAATTGATCCTACCATCATCTAACCTATCCACCCTAACTTCCTATGTAGCTTTCGTGTCATTCCCCTTCTTGTTTCGACACATAGGTCAACACGAGATTTTCTTTGGAATTCCAAGATTTCACTCTAAACAAGTGCTACTTTGTGGCCTATGACAAGTGATTCTTAGAAAAACACTCCAATGGTCCACTTCTTCAAATTTAGGCTCCCTAGGGTGAGGCATTTGATTCCACAACTATGAAAAAGTCTAGCTCGAGTCTATAGCCGGATTGGAAACTTCTCTTTTTTTGAGTTCGCTACTGAAATCATCGCCAAAGAAATCCCTAGTGTCACATCGAGAAACATATATTAACGGTTGGGGAACGCAATGTAATTGATCCTACCATCATCTAACCTATCCACCCTAACTTCCTACGTAGCTTTCGTGTTGTTCCCCTTCTTGTTTCGATACGTAGGTCGACACAGAGATTTTCTTTGGAATTCCAAGATTTCACTCTAAACAAGTGCTACTTTGAGGCCTATGACAAGTGATTCTTAGAAAAACACTCCAATGGTCCACTTCTTCAAATTTAGGCTCCCTAGGGTGAGGCATTTGATTCCACAACCACAAAAAAAAAGTCTAGCTCGATTCTATAGCCGGATTGGAAACTTCTCTTTGTTTTGAGTTCGCGCCGAAATCATTGCCAGCAGTCCCTATGTCACATCCGGAAACATATATTAACGGTTGTGGAATGCAATTTAATTGATCCTACCATCATCTAACCTATCCACCCTAACTTCCTAGGTAGCTTTCGTGTCATTCCCTTCTTGTTTTCGATACGTAGGTCAACACATAGATTTTCTTTGTAATTCCAAGATTTCACTCTAAACAAGTGCTACTTTGTGGCCTATGACAAGTGATTCTTAGAAAAACTCTCCAATGGTCCACTTCTTCAAATTTAGGATCCCTAGGGTGAGGCATTTGATTCCACAACCACTAAAAAAAAAGTCTAGCTCGATTCTATAGCCGGATTGGAAACTTCTCTTCATTTTGAGTTTGCGCTGAAATCATCGCCGGCAGTCCCTAGTGTCACATCGAGGAACATATATTAATGGTTGGGGGAACGCAATTTAATTGATCCTACCATCATCTAACCTATCCACCCTAACGTCCTACGTAGCTTTCGTGTTGTTCCCCTTCTTGTTTCGATACGTTTTCTTTGGAATTCCAAGATTTCACTCTAAACAAGTGCTACTTTGAGGCCTATGACAAGTGATTCTTAGAAAAACACTCCAGTGGTCCACTTCTTAAAATTTAGGCTCCCTAAGGTGAGGCATTTGATTCCACAACCACGAAAAAGTCTAGCTCGATTCTATAGCCGGATTGAAACTTCTCTTTGTTTTGAGTTCACGCTGAAAATCATTGCCTCCGGTCCCTATGTCACATCAAGAAAGATATATTAACGGTTGGGGAACGTAATGTAATTGATCCTACCATCATCTAACCTATCCACCCAAACTTCCTAGGTAGCTTTTCGTGTCGTTCCCCTTCTTGTTTCGATCACGTAGGTCGACACTGAGATTTTCTTTGGAGTTCCAAGATTTCACTCAAAACAAGTGCTACTTTGAGGCCTATGACAAGTGATTCTTAGAAAAACTCTCCAATGGTCCACTTCTTCAAATTTAGGCTCCCTAGGGTGAGGCATTTGATTCCACAAACACGAAAAAAAGTCTAGCTCGATTCTATAGCCGGATTGGAAACTTCTCTTTGTTTTGAGTTCATTTGAAATCATCACCGCCAGTCCCTATGTCACATCCAGGAAACATATATTAACGGTTGGGGAACGCAATGTAATTGATCCTACCATCATCTAACCTATCCACCCTAACTTCCTAGGTAGCTTTCGTGTCATTCCCCTTCTTGTTTCGGTACATAGGTCAACACATAGATTTTCTATGTAATTCAAGATTTCACTCTAAACAAGTGCTATTTTTGTGGCCTATGACAAGTGATTCTTAGAAAACACTCCAATGGTCCACTTCTTCAAATTTAGGCTCCCTAGGGTGAGGCATTTGATTCCACAACCACGAAAAAGTCTAGCTCGATTCTATAGCCGGATTGGAAACTTCTCTATGTTTTGAGTTCACGCTGAAATCATCGCCGGCCAGTCCCTAGTGTCACATCCGAGAAACATATATTAACGGTTGGGGAACGCAATTTAATTGATCCTACCATCATCTAACCTATCCACCCAAACTTCCTATGGTAGCTTTCGTGTCATTCCCTTCTTGTTTTCGATACGTAGGTCGACCTGTAGATTTTCTTTGGAATTCCAAGATTTCACTCAAAACAAGTGCTACTTTGTGGCCTATGACAAGTGATTCTTAGAAAAACTCTCCAATGGTCCACTTCTTCAAATTTAGGCTCCCTAGGGTGAGGCATTTGATTCGACAACCACGAAAAAGTCTAGCTCGATTCTATAGCCGGATTGGAAACTTCTCTTTGTTTTGAGTTCGTGCTGAAATCATCGCCAGCAGTCCCTATGTCACATCCGGAAACATATATTAACGGTTGTGGAACGCAATTTAATTGATCCTACCACAATCTAACCTATCCACCCTAAATTCCTAGGTAGCTTTCGTGTCATTCCCCTTCTTGTTTCGGTACATAGGTCAACACATAGATTTTCTATGTAATTCAAGATTTCACTCTAAACAAGTGCTACTTTGTGGCCTATGACAAGTGATTCTTAGAAAAACACTCCAATGGTCCACTTCTTCAAATTTAGGCTCCCTAGGGTGAGGCATTTGATTCCACAACCACGAAAAAGTCTAGCTCGATTCTATAGCCGGATTGGAAACTTCTCTTTGTTTTGAGTTCGCGCCGAAATCATTGCCAGCAGTCCCTATGTCACATCCGGAAACATATATTAACGGTTGTGGAACGCAATTTAAATGATCCTACCATCATCTAACCTATCCACCCTAACTTCCTATGTTGCTTTCGTGTCGTTCCCGTTCATGTTTCGATACGTAGGTCGACACAGAGATTTTCTTTGGAATTCCAAGATTTCACTCTAAACAAGTGCTACTTTGTGGCCTATGACAAGTGATTCTTAGAAAAACTCTCCAATGGTCCACTTCTTCAAATTTAGGATCCCTAGGGTGAGACATTTGATTCCACAGCCACGAAAAGTCTAGCTCGATTCTATAGCCGGATTGGAAACTTCTCTTCGTTTTGAGTTCGTGCTGAAATCATCGCCAGCAGTCCCTAGTGTCACATCGAGAAACATATATTAACGGTTGGGGAACGCAATGTAATTGATCCTACCATCATCTAACCTATCCACCCTAACTTCCTATGTAGCTTTCGTGTCGTTCCCCTTCTTGTTTCGATACGTAGGGTCCATTACGAGAGATTTTCTTTGGAATTCAAGATTTCACTCAAAACAAGTGCTACTTTGAGGCCTATGACAAGTGATTCTTAGAAAAACTCTCTAATGGTCCACTTCTTCAAATTTAGGCTCCCTAGGGTGAGGCATTTGATTCCACAACCACAAAAAAAGTCTAGCTCGATTCTATAGCCGGATTGGAAACTTCTCTTTGTTTTGAGTTCACGCTGAAATCATGCCCGCATGGTCCCTATGTCACATCGAGGAAACATATATATTAACGGTTGGGGAACGCAATGTAATTGATCCTACCATCATCTAACCTATCCACCCTAACTTCCTACGTAGCTTTCGTGTCGTTCCCCTTCTTGTTTCGGTACATAGGTCGACACAGAGATTTTCTATGTAATTCAAGATTTCACTCTAAACAAGTGCTATTTTGTGGCCTATGACAAGTGATTCTTAGAAAAACACTCCAATGGTGCACTTATTCAAATTTAGGCTCCCTAGGGTGAAGGCATTTGATTCCACACACTACAAGATTTTCGGTCTAATTCAACGCCTCTCAATTGCAACGCCGAAACTTTGGTTGCTAGAGGGGGTTGTATTGCAACGATATCCAACAAATGGTAGCAATAGGTACCCGTAATACAACGATTGCTAAGGGGTTGCAGCTCTTTGTTGCAATTGGTGGCTGATATTGCAATGGTGAAAAATCGTTGCAATAGTATTGATTTTGGTTGCAATTGTATGGTAGTAATGCAACTACTTTTTGCATTAGTTGCATTTGATTGTGACTATTGCTACGGGTTTTTGGGGTGGCGATAGTTACATGTTTAATGCAACAAGAACTTTGATGACCGAAGCAAAAGTTTCTCAATTTAACTTTTTTTTGGTTGTTGCAAACCGCTACGCGTATTGCAACAAGGTCTCCATGGGGCTAAGCAAAAGTGGTTCTCAATTGCAATGCTTTTTGGAGTTGCAAGCTGCTACAGCGTGTTGCAACGAGGTCTCTATGGGGGCGAAGCAAAAGTGGTTCTCAATTGCAACGTTGTTTTAGAGTTGTAACTACTACATGCTTATTGCAATGAGAACTTGGAGTCAAAGCTGATTTGGGTTGGGCCTTGTAGTGTATATGTATCGTGGGTCGTCGATTTGTAGACACAACCAGGGGCTATACGAAGAGCCAAGGCACAGACCCATCGATCGTCCACATGCAGAGGCGTGTTTGGTTGCTACAATTTCTAGTGTCGTTATAATATGTTGTTGTAAAAAACAACTCAGATCAGTGGCCTTTTAGTATAGCAAAAGGGTTGAGGCCTGCAAACGGGTCATCTCAACCAACGGCGGCTTACATGAACTTTGTTATAAAAACTAATGTGTTCGGTTGTAAAATATGATTTATTCTATAGTTTTATTTCATTGCTTTTGGGTGCGCAATAGCCTAGCAAAGCCCTTTGCTAGCGCTCCTGATCAACCCCCTTGCTAGAGATTCTAATCATGCATGCAAGTCCCACTGCCAATGCCGTACAGAATGTGAAAATGCTAGATCCAATACATGATCGCCACCAATATCGCCCTAAAGATCGAAAAGCACAATAGATAAAGCTCAATAGTCTAACCATTAACGAGTGTTAATAAATATATCACATCCGGAGTACATACAAATCACAAGCCGCGTGCCTAAAAGTTTGCCAGATTCACATCCTCACTGTCCAGAACATGTCATGCTGAAGCATAGACTAAATTACTTGCAACATAGATAACATCAGCATGGTATAACTAAGCTAAACTAATACTACTCTATGCATCCAGATTCTAACTTTCAAAGCCATGAAGTGTAGCAGCCAGCAAGCCATCTTGTCATCTGAAAACTGAGAACCACATCATAACCATAATAATCAAATAACAAAACAAAGTGTTGTAGGGCATTAAGCAGTAGACATGTAGCCATCTCGACATCTCCAAAATGAACCGCATAGTCGTAGAAGTATATGACAAAAGAAGGTGCACCAGGCGTGAACCAAAAGAAGGTGCACCACGCGAGCTTTCAGCAAGCCATCTCCAAGCTTTAGTACTGCATGTCAATTGTCATCGATCTCACTGTCCTCTTCACTGCCCTCGACACGCCAGTCCTCCAAGTTTGGTTCTTAGCCTAAATAAAGGACTGCAGATCAACATACACAAATAGAAAACTGACATGTACACAGCAGTAAGAAAGGTGCAAAGAATTCTAAAAGTAACAATCAATAAACCTCCTTGTTTCTAGAGTAAATTTATTATCATTCAACTCATCAAGAATTGTTGCTATCTTGGCCTTGTGATATGAAATTGACACATGGTGCAATAACTAGTAACTCACCAACTATTAAAATGAATGGAAGAAAACAAGGTTTCATTCCCACGATGTAAGGAAAAAGTCAGATGTTATGGCCAGTCTAAGAGATTTTTCATGGAAAATTATACATCTGATTCACAAATCACATTTAAGTAGGAAGAAACAAAGTAAGTCGCAAAGGGGTGGCAGAGGTTCTCACCTCAGCCATTGTAGCTCGTAGGTCGTCAGCCCATCATGGCCTGATAGCAAGGATATATGCAGCTTTGGAGAACATCCTGATATGACATTACTAGGTCCAGCCAAATTGCAAAATATGCAGCCACATATACAAACCATGTTAAGCCTGACCTTTGAGCAAACTGAACTCTCCCACAATTCACAATGTTCTTCACACAGGCTTTCTATAAGACACTTCATAATAAGAAAAAGAAAAAAGATTGCCCATAGTGGTAAACTGGTAGTGTAGTGGTAACCATGCAAAACCATTTTTCTATAATGTTGTTTCTACTTGGCCCAAAAGAAATAAAATTCTAAGTTACTGCTTGTGCTGCAACCCTACCACTATGTCATCGTAGTCACTACAAAAATGCAGCTCTCCATGGCTAGATTCATTTTACTGTAAACATGACTGTCAACTATTTTCTTCATTATCAATCAAACACATAAATGTAGAACAAAAACAGATACCTCTGCCTAGGTCAACGAGGTTACATGTATTGAGGGAAGTCCTGCTTCAAAATTCAAACTAATTAAAGACTAAGTCCAATCTTCAAATTTTATCAAGCCAAATGGCTACAACTAATGGAGTTTACATAAGTTCTAGGGTGGCCATGGCCCCTATTGGTCTGTGAGAAGCCTGGCCACTGAGCAAAATAAATAAAGCTAAGGTGTGTTGGAGCTTTCCTGTGTCTCATCCTCCCTGACCTATCTGCTAAACCATAATGCTCTGTTAGTTGTAGTATCAGTATCTTCCTGCAGTAAGGTCACACTCACACCTGATATATGCAGGATACGAAAAGCTAAAAGTGTTTTGTTAATTTTGGTACATACAAACTGTATGGTCCATTGCAAGTATCATGTACGGTTCAATCTTTAACAGATGTGTAAATCAGATTTGTAAGTACATGATAGTTACATCTTTAACAGATTTGTAAATCAGATTTGTAAATCCGGGGCTAGATAGAATATTATACTCTGGTTCAATCTCGAACCTCCATTGCTGCAAATCAGATATGAATTAACTAAAGCTACATCAACATTTCTTAAAGATTTGTATGCTTGTTTAAATAGCTCACCATTTACCATTTATGGCATCCATCTCTCATACTTGAGCTTGTCCAGTCTGCACAGTATATCTAGTGATCACTAGTCATCAATCATTGTTATACTATGCTACTAGGAATTGCACTATTACAATTCAATTGCTAAACGCTATGTAGTAATCAAGAGATGAGGAAAGATGAATTTCACAACTCTTTACCATCCATTCATGAAACTCTTTGAAGCCCATACAACCTTATGGAAAGCCTGCATTATGTGAAAAAATTGGATGAAAAAGTCAACATGAGCTGTTCTAGATTGCATATAGAACATACTATATCATTTTGTTCAACCGTAATATAAAGGTGTGTCATGGCAGAAGAACAAGTGGGTCACAGTCTTCTCAGCTTTCCATTTTTAAGTGGATCACATAAGAAAAACCGACACTATGTACCATCCAGTACTAATATTGAAGCATTTATTAATACAATTAGATTCAGACTGAACAAGCTGTAAACAAGTGTTGTGTACGCATGGTCTGGGACCAGCTGTGCCTCAAACAAAGTAGAGAGAAGATTTGACAAGTATTTCTTACATATAATGCTACTTGCTAGCTAAAAGATTTAATATATTGAACACATGTCGGCTATTTCTTGTATCTTCTTTAAATCTAAATCTAAATGCTAATAACAGTTCTCATGATCTGCAATTCAACAAACGTTCATGATAAAATGTGTGAGGTTCTACTCTTTCACTTTCTACAATTCCTGTTCTTGTAGTTTCCTTTAATCAAATCATAGTCAGCAACAAATTAGCTTTGTCAATGGACCATGTAGGAGGCAACTAAAGTCATACAATCCCATCCACAACAGGCCACAGCTGGGTGTTCGAGTCACTAGACGCTCATGATCAAATAAACAACAAGAAATAATTTGCCACGAGGAAGTTAACTGCAAGGAAACAAATTGATACACGTAGGAAGAAAACAAAGGGCCAAGAAAGGGAGAGGCTCTCACCTGCCACTGGAGCTGCAGGTACGGCACGAACAACCAAGGCACGACACCGGTGCCACTGATGCCATTGGTACCGCGGTTCCACCACAGGACACAACGATGCCTCCTTCCAGCCTGCAGACCTGCAACCAGAGACCACAAGTCAAGCAAGACCACTCACCTGTGCGCCGGGCCATGGTGACGACGGGCGTAGCCAGAGCTGACCAGGCGACCACACCTTGGCCTCGGCATCGTGGATGACAAATTCTATCGCGAGCTCCAGTACCTGGATCTGTCACCACCAAAAAAATGGCTTTAATAATTGAGTGTTCGGAAGTTCGATTAGAGCAGAGAGCCAGAGACTACCTCTTGCCGACGGCTCGCGCGCGGAGGGGGAAGGCAGCGCTGCCGGCAGCTCGCGCGGAAGGGGAGGGCGGCGCCGCCTGCTCCTCATGCGGAGGGAGTGGCGGCACTCCGGTGGCTCGCGCGGAAAGGAGGGGCGGGGCTCCGGCTGTTCCCACGGAGGGGAGTGGCGGCGCTCCGGAAGATCGCGCGGAGGGGCGGAGCGTCGCACCAGGAGACGACGGGATCAACATGCTACCACCCGAATCACCGTGCTCCCGACTAGATCTGATCCTTGTCGATAGGAAGGTGGAGAGGGAAATCAGGGAGGTGAGGGCCAGCAGTTGTTTTTTTTTTTTTTTTGATCACAACATAGCTGTATTCAAAGATAAGGAGAACGTACAAATACAAGTATGCCGTACAAGGCTACAAAAGACAGCTGTGGCTGCCAACTTACACCAAGCCCCTAGAGAACAAAGAAACTACGATGAGAACCCCGAGCAAGAGTTTCCCGAACCATCGAGACCGCCTCCCACCGGCCCGTCGGCGCCATCGTAGGACACCATCGTCGAAGAGGCCAAGGCCATCGAGCAAAAGGAAGAACCCCCATAGCAGCTAACGCTGCTGAGAGCCAACGACCATCCGACACGAAGGCGAGGATGAAGATGCCGCTTGCGGCCGGGATCCTTTGGCCGTGTTCGCCGAGTCGACGCCGGAAGTCGAGACGAAGCCGCCGCCATCCATCCACTTCGCCCTCGGTACGGCCGACGGCCTTGACATAGAAGACGCCACCATCTCGCCAACACCGCACGCGGCGGGCAGCGAGAAGAAAGAGGCGCGGGACTCCCGTGACACCGGCCATCCCGAAGGAGAGCCCGCCCTCCCACGGGCCCCTGCGGCCGGGCGGACGCGCCGCTAAGACGGGAACGGGCCGAGGGACATTCCTTCGGCAGCTAACGGGCGCTCGCCGCCCACCGCTTCACCCCGACACCAAAGCTCAGACCTAAACCCTGGGACTGCTCCGGGCCGGCGGAACCCGACCGGGTCTCCCCCCGACACGCCGCTGGCCGTCGGAGGCGAAGGAGACCCGCCGCAAACCGCGGCCACCATCGCCCCCTTTTCGCTACTCTCTCTGTAGCGAGCGTAAGGAGAGAGGACTAGGTAGGAAGGAAGAAACCTTTGTTCGGAAGTTGGTAGGGCCCAGCGGTTGTTGGGAGGTCGCGGGCGAGGAGACGCCAGAGGTTCCCATGGGTGCATTTCCCTAGGATTATTCGGGACCGCGGAGTGTGTATTAGCGGATTAAATTCGAGTTTGATAGACTAGCGGGAGATCGGTAGCGGGAATTTAATAAGGCCCGCGTTTAGTTGGCAAAAATTTCTAACTTTTCTCCACTTTCTCTCATCACATCACATTAAATACACCAAAAAGACATATGTTTAGAGTATTAAATATAGATAAAAAATAACTAATTACAGGTTTAGATATAAATTCGAGTAGGCGATTCTTTTGAGTTTAGTTACTCTATGGTAGGATGATATTTACCACTAACAAACTAAAACGTGCTACGAGTTACGATGTGACATTCGATGCTAAAAATTTGCCATCTAAACAAGGCCCTAAGTCATTCACAAAAAACGATTGTGAGATATTCGATTCGATATTAGTTTATTTTGGTGAATTTGTAGAAAAGATAATAATATTGTAAAATGGTGAGAAATTTCTTAAAAATAGTATGAAGACATATTATTAATGTATATGATTGTCATAAAAAATTCAAATCATTTAACAAAGTAAAATTAATATGAAAAACATAGTTTGGACCCATAAGGTTTTCAAAAAAATAATTGTGTTTAAATAAGGTGAAACTATACATTGTTCACAAAATAGATGCATCTCTCATATAGTTTTGTATAGCTATGTGAGAGATGTATTCATTTATAAAAACAACGTGTGGTAGCTTATTGTGAAACCATTTTATAAAGATTATACACCTAAAATATACTATTGTGCTAGTTTTTTGGAATATCAAACCAAATTTAAATATTATTATACTTATTCTATAAGGTATCCTATAAATAATTAATGCAAATTAAAGTGGTACTATACATCCTTCACAACTAGAAACATCTCTCACTTTGTCATATAAATCAACCGCTAGTGGGGTTAAACCAGCCTAAAACCCCCAACCCATATTTTAAGAGCCTAACTACCACCTCCCCACCCTCATCGCCCAATGCCCCAACCTCAAATCACCTGACGGAGGATGATATGTGACTTACTGGGTCGATCTATGATCATAGAGCCCCAAAACCGCCCCAAACCCGCTTGTGTCGCCAATCCAACCCTACCAACCCGGCATGTGAGCCCCTCGTGATGTCTTTTGTGATGGATGCACAACAACACTTTGTCAAAATCACTTGATTTTTTATGGGATGCTTATACAACAAAAATCATGTGGCTATGCAAATTTTAGATTTTTTTAGCCACTTTATGGTATTTTAATATTTATTCCATTGTAATTCAATAAATATTTGTAGTAATAGCTAAACTTGAACAAAAATTCCATATATTCACACAACGGTATATTTTGTCACCATAACCATCATGTAAAAAGTTTTAAATAATTTTGACAAAGTGACACTATACATCCATCACAACGAGGAACATCTTTTACTTAGTCATATAAGACTACGAGGTATTCCCCCCCAAGGTAAGCGAGTAGAAAGGGGTATTGTTAAAGGATTGAATTGTAATCACTAAGTTGTACAAAATTATTTAATCTTACGTTTAAACTCCAAGCTTTACCAATATTGATGGGGGGGTGGGTTAAGAATTGTTAAATAAAATATAATTAGTGTTCTAATGCAAACATTTGAATAGCATAATGGTAACACTCTTTTAAGGGTGAGTCATAGACCCTAAGTTCAAATCCTAAAAGGGCCTATTTTTTTTTGCATAATCAACATTTATGTTCTTTTTTTTTTCTTTCTTTTGCTTTCTCTATTTTATTTTTCTTTTTTTTTTTTTGCACTTTTATTGTGTGAGCATGGTTATGTTCTTTTTTCTTTTTCTTTTTGCTTTCTCTATTTTATTTTTTTTTTTGCACTTTTTTATTGTGTGAGTATGGCATATTTTAGTTCCATAGACACCAAAAAAAAAAATTGAGATAATTTGAAGAAAGTGGTACTACACATCTCACACTAGCATGGGCATCTCTCATTTTTCCATTTGAGAAAGTGTTAGAAAAACACTAGTCGCAAAACTATATATCTCTACACAGAGTCTATGGAACTCTCGTGGAGAGAGTTGTTCATTTTAAACTACACTTTCTCCAACGCTTTATCAAATGCAAAAATGACTGAATAACAATTGTAAAAATTGATGAGTTATGAATTTTTGGTATTCATGACTTTTCGATCCAAGACCGCCTTCTCGAGCCGTAAAAAAATCAAAAGTTCAAAATTTAAAACGATCAAAACTTCAAAAAAATAAAAGTTCACTCTAATACCAAATGTAGATCTTGAAGAGCTCTACAAAACCCGTATTCATGACTTTTTGATTTGAACCCATCTAGTGTTTCGAAAATCGCTCGAAGGTGCCATCTTTAAAATAACAAAAATTTGACTTGGTCAAGCCTTGGTCAAACAGAGCACTAAATGAACTAAATTTTGGAAAACTTTTAAATACAAAAGGTGTTAGTACTTGATTTTAATTGTATAATTTTGTTGGTTCTCACTTTTTCATTTAAATAATTTGCTGCTCCTAAAATTACCTAATCAATAAAAATAGTAAATAACAAGCTAAATTATCACTAGTCAGCCAAAGGCCCAAGGCCCACAATCCTATCTCTATGTCTACCATTGATGAACGGATCGACCGGTTAAGATAAATGGAACCCTAAGCGGCTCTCTCTCTCTCTGCTTGGCCTTTTGCAAAAATCAAAACCCAAGAGCGAGAATGAAAATCGGGGCGCTGAGTTAAAAATTTGGGACTGTTTGGGAAATTGTTGGTCGATCCCGCGCACAAACCCAATCCCAAAATCCCCATCGTCGCTGACCCAATGCGCCAAGGCGGCGCCGGCGCGCGTATTTCAGTGGGGTGACTCCCGCGTGGCGACATAACGACTGCCCCTCCTCTCCCGCAGCCTGACCTCTCAGGCCGCCCATGCGCGCTCATCCCGGCACGCACGGCACTCACCGCGACGGCATCTCCCACCCGCCTCCTCCTCTCCCTCCCGAGGCACTCACCCCTAGCCCCTAGCTCCCCTTTCGACCTCGCCACCCCGACGCCCAGCTCCGCTTCCGACGCGCCTTCGCCACCTCCTCCAGCAGCGCCGCGCCCTCCCTCCACTCTGCTCGTCACACACCCCACCCACTCGGCCACGATGACGGCTCTAATCTACCTGCTAGCTGCTTCCATCGGGAGCCTCGTGCAACTTCGCCACCGCCGACTCCGCCGCCGCCTCTCCGCCCGCGCCGCTGCTCGCCACACGCGCTACCGCTGCTCGTCGCCCTCGACCGACGCGCACGCGTGTTCATGTCGGGCCGGGCGATGGACTACTATCGCGCGCCACCACCAACTCCCCCGCCCGGTACCATGCAGTAGCCACCGGCTACGTCTTGGTTCGTGGGTGGCATCGGGCGGGTGGCATGGGTGGCGGCGGGGGAGGGACTCCAGCAGCAACACGGATCCGCCAATGGTCTACCGAATTGATGGGTAATCGCTGAATTGCCGAAGTCCGATTCGGTCGCGGATTGATCTCCAATTCCCCGCTCTTTCTCAAGGCGCAGGAAGGGAGCAGCATCAATCAGAGCTCCATCCGATTCGACAGCACTCTCCATGGCTGATGCAAAGGATGCTGTGGTACCGGCGGAGGTACAGCCTCTGGGACGGTGGCCGGTCCTGTCCTACGGCGTCGGCCACATGCTAAACGACATCACGTCGGCCTGCTGGTTCACGTACCTGCTCCTCTTGTTGCAGCAAATCAACCTTGCTCCCAGGTACCCACTGCATAATCTCTGCCGTTTGCCAATGACACAACCACGACTTGCGCTAGTGGCCTCACCAATGGTTTTGTAGGGATGCCGCTGTTGTGATGCTCTCGGTCAGGTCGCAGATGGCCTGGTGACCATCCTCGCAGGTGAGATGGTATGTGTAAAACTACAACGAAACAGAGTATGTATGATTCACTGGTAACTGACTGCGAACGATGTGTCTGTCACATTATCAGATTGATAAATTTGGCCGGTTCAAGCTCTGTCACATTGGTTGGGCGGCCACACAGGTTTCCCTACATGTAAGCACTGCTCCTTGAAACTGGACTGAACCTTTCTATTCCTGACATGCTTGCAACATTTGAGCTCTGGCTGATGCCCATTTTCTCAACGTTCCAGGTCGATGGTGAACTGTGTGACACTGAATTTGACAAGCCGTGTAGCCTTAGCAAGCTGCAGAAATGCATTCACTATGGTGAGTAATGAGTACCAGCAATCAGCATTTCATCTTATCAACACATGGGGAATATATTCACAAGTTGTTCTTATATTGCCATAATTCTGCAATTTTTCCCCGAATAGAACATAAGTTGGAATGGGTTCTAGATATTCTGAAACAAAACATATTAGAACTTGTTAGTGCTCGTCACAGTGATTTTTAGTACATTTTAATTTCAGATACTCTAGCACAGGCATGTATGCTCTCTTTGTTAAGGACCTGATTCAGAACGAGACTTTGTACACCGTCCCTTACTATTCTGTACATTTATTGTTTGAACCATGATTATTGTTTTTCATCTTCGTTTTATTCATGAGCAGGAGCTCACCATGTCCTCTCTGATCTGTGTCTTTGTGTAGTAGCTTCTGCGGCTTAGCTTCATTGGTTTTATTTGATAGCAGCTAAGCCACGTTTTGATTCTAAACATAGTAGTTAAGTGTGCTGTTTTTATTAGCAATAAGAATTCTCAGAATCGGTAGAATCGAAAGATACACCATGTTACAGGATCAAAGGGTTTTTCTCAATTGAGCTATGAGAAGGTAAAACATTCTGTCACAAGGTTTTCCTTCAGGCACTTTTTATGGTTTGTGCTTGTGCCCCTCAATGACAATGACATGATATTGTTATAACCTATATAGTATTTGTATTTCATAGAGATAGCCCACTGCCCACTACAAAAAAATTATATTTTGCATGCTTGTATACGTAATAGTTGAAAAGTACTAAAACTAATGTCTAAAAAAAAAAAAAAAAAAGAATAACCTGGATTCCTTTAGTTTTTTCAATAGCAATAAATATTTTCGTTATCTTTTGTTTTTCATTTTTAGGTGGATATCTTCCGATCTTTACAGTTTATAAAAGCTTCTACATATCCCTAGATTATGAAATATGGCTAATTTGTTTATGTTCTTGCCTAATTAGAGGGACCAACTAACTAGTGAAGAGCCAAAATGATATGGAGCCTTTTTATGATGACCCACTTAACAAAATGGACAATGGACAAGCGAGGAATCTAGGGAAGTATTTGTGAGTATTAAACAATTTTACATCCCTTATTAAGTGATGCAACTGTCCTCTCTTACAATTATAGTTTTAAATAACTAAATGTCACCGCCTTACAAAGTTCAGGGGTTGATAGTATTGCAGACTCTGCAGGCGCTAGTAATTGCAGTTTCGTGTTTCTTCACTGTTCAATTAGCTTTGCCACCACTAGACTTTGTCCAGTAGTGCAACTTATCATGAATATACAGATCATAAGTTTCTTTGGGAAAACAGCTGTACAATCTCATGCTTTAATGATCTTGACCATCATCAAGTTGCAAAATACTTGTAAAGTTTAGTAGTACCAGTTTTAGTTTAACTAATGCATGTCAATGATTTTAGTTCTAGAATTTTAGTTTAACTAATGCATGTCAATGATTTTTTAGGAGGGAATCTTCAGTTTGAGAAAGAGCATGCGAATGGTGGGATGATGGACAACATACACATCAAAGGAACCTTCAACGCTACAAGAGACATTAGTTCAAACAGTTGTCTGTGCTAGACACATTATTATGTGTTAAGCTATCTACTTGTGTTCTCATTTAGTTTGACACTTGTGTTTTGTTAAAGATTTTGTATGAACAAATTATTGTGTTTTGTTAAAGATTTTGTATGAACAAATTATATTTCGTTTTAATGGATGTCGATGCCTAATTCATTATGTATTTATTGTTTCGCGGTTATTGATTTAAGCTAACAAACAAAGCATCATAGCATTAATTATTAATATATATTAATCTGGCGTTGCAATATATGATGGAAATCAAACCAAATTGGCGTTGCAACAATCGCACATATAACAACCACATTTAGTCATGGCAGTAGATACAATAATGCGTGGCAATAGATAAACCGGCTATGGCAACTACAAAAAAAGATGACAAATGGCAATAGAGGAACCTACCTATAGCAACTAGTCAGTGATGTGGCAATAGATGACCTATTTGTAGCAACCAACCTAGGTAACGTGGCAATAGCCTATGCCGCCTATAGCAACCAGTCACAAACGTGGCAATAGAGGATCCCTCCAGAGCAACCAACCTACAAAAGGCGTTGCAATAACCTAAGCCACCTTATAGCAACCATTTAGGTGATGTGGCAATAGAGAAGCTCTATTGCAATGCTTTCTCCGCATTGCAATAACCACTCTTTGCAACACCTATGTTATGTTATGGCGAGATTGTGTTGCTGTTACCGCGACTCAGCGTGTTACCAAGCGTGTCACTAGCAACGCGTCTAGTTCGTTGTAATTGATACTATTGCCACACCCATAGTGGTTGCAATTGCTTTTGTTACAACACTCACCATGTGTTGCAAAAAGCGTCGAAAAGTGTTGCAATAGAGGGTTGTGTGTCGCAACTAAAACGTAACTTGTTGCATTCTCGCTATTGCTACTCTTACAAGTGCAACGACATTTAACCAAAACAAATGGTAGCAAAAGTACTATTGCTACCATTTTGGCTCTATTGCTACACTTTGTCGGGCGCTTGCATTAATCGAAAATCTTGTAGTGACAAAATTTACTAAAAAGTCTAGCTCGATTCTATAGCGGATTGAAAACTTCTCTTTGTTTGAGTTCACAATAAATCATGACCGCCGGTCCCTATGTCACATCGAAAACATATATAACGGTTGTGAAAACGCAATTTAATTCATCCTACCATCATCTAACCTATCCACCTAACTTCCTTGGTAGCTTTTCGTGTGGTTCCCTTCTTGTTTGATGCGTAGGTAGGTCATTACGAGAGATTTTCTATGAATTCAAGATTTCACTCTAAACAAGTGCTACTTTGTGGCCTATGACAAGTGATTCTTAGAAAAACTCTCTAGTGGTCCACTTCTTCAAATTTAGGATCCCTAGGGTGAGGCATTTGATTCCACAACCACGAAAAGTCTAGCTCGATTCTATAGCCGGATTGGAAATTTCTCTTTGTTTTGAGTTCACGCTGAAATCATTGCCCTACAAATTCCTATGTCACATCTAGAAAGATATATTAACGGTTAGGGAACGCAATGTAATTGATCCTACCATCATCTAACCTATCCACCCAAACATCCTATATAGCTTTCGTGTCTTCCCCTTCTTGTTTCGACGTAGGTCGACACAAAAGATTTTCTTTGGAATTCAAGATTTCACTCTAAACAAGTGCTACTTTGAGGCCTATGACAAGTGATTCTTAGAAAAACTTTCCAATGGTCTACTTCTTCAAATTTAGGTTCAGTAGGGTGAGGCATTTGATTCCACAACCACGAAAAAGTCTAGCTCGATCCTATACCCGGATTGGAAACTTCTCTTTGTTTTGAGTTCGCGCTTTGAAATCATCGCTTAGCAAATCCATAGTGTCACATCGAGAAACATATATCAACGATTTGGGGAATGCAATTTAATTGATCCTACCATCATCTAACCTATCCACCCTAACTTCCTAGGTAGCTTTCGTGTCATTCCCCTTCTTGTTTCGTACGTGTCAGGTCAACACATAGATTTTTTTGAATTGCAAGATTTCAGTCTAAACAAGTGCTACTTTGAGGCCTATGACAAGTGATTCTTAGAAAAACTCTCCAATGGTCCACTTCTTCAAATTTAGGCTCCCTAGGGTGAGGCATTTGATTCCACAACCACAAAAAAAAGTCTAGCTTCGATTCTATAGCGGATTTGAAACTTCTCTTTGTTTTGAGTTCACGCAGAAATCATCGCCAAGCAAATCCCTAGTGTCACATCGAGAACCATATATTAACGGTTGGGGAATGCAATGTAATTGATCCTACCATCATCTAACCTATCTAGCCTAACTCCCTACGTAGCTTTTCGTGTTGTTCCCCTTCTTGTTTGATCACGTAGGTCAACACAGATTTTCTTTGGAATTCCAAGATTTCACTCTAAACAAGTGCTACTTTGAGGCCTATGACAAGTGATTCTTAGAAAAACTCTCCAATGGTCCACTTCTTCAAATTTAGGCTCCCTAGGGTGAGGCATTTGATTCCACAACCACAAAAAGTCTAGCTCGATTCTATAGCGGATTGGAAACTTCTCTTCTTTTTGAGTTCTTGGCTGAAATCATTGATTGTCCCTAGTGTCACATCGAGAAACATATATTAACGGTTGGGGAACGCAATGTAATTGATCCTACCATCATCTAACCTATCCACCCTAACTTCCTACGTAGCTTTATTGTCGTTCCCTTCTTGTTTCGATCGTAGGTCGATTACGTAGATTTTCTTTGGAATTCAAGATTTCACTCTAAACAAGTGCAACTTTGAGGCCTATGACAAGTGATTCTTAGAAAACCTCTCCAATGGTCCACTTCTTCAAATTTTGGCTCCCTAGGGTGAGGCATTTGATTCCACAACCACGAAAAAGTCTAGCTCGATTCGATAGCGGATTGGAAACTTCTCTTTGTTTTGAGTTCACGCTGAAATCATCGCCGACAAATCCCTATATCACTTTCGAAACATATATTAACGGGTTGTGGAGCATAATTTAATTGATCCTACCATCATCTAACCTATCCACCCTAAATTCCTAGGTAGCTTTCATGTCGTTCACCTTCTTATCTCGATGCGTAGGTCATCACATAGATTTTCTATGTAATTCAAGAATTCACTCTAAACAAGTGCTACTTTGTAGCCTATGACAAGTGATTCTTAGAAAAACTTTCTAATGGTCTACTTCTTCAAATTTAGGTTCCTAGGGTGAGGCATTTGATTCCACAACCACTAAAAAGTCTAGCTCGATCCTATAGCCGGATTGGAAACTTCTCTTTGTTTTGAGTTCGCCTAGAAATCATCGCCAGTCGATCCCTAGTGTCACATCGAGAAACATATATCAACGGTTGGGGAACGCAATGTAATTGATCCTACCATCATCTAACCTATCCACCCTAACTTCCTATTTAGCTTTGTGTCGTTCCCTTCTTGTTTTCGATACGTGAGGTAAAACCACGAGAGATTTTCTTTGGAATTCCAAGATTTAAGTCTAAACAAGTGCTACTTTGAGGCCTATGACAAGTGATTCTTAGAAAAACTCTCCAATGGTCCAATTCTTCAAATTTAGGATCCCTAGGGTGAGGCATTTGATTCCACAACCACAAAAAAGTCTAGCTCGATTCTATAGCGGATTGGAAACTTCTCTTCGTTTTGAGTTTGCGCTGAAATCATCGCCCGGCCGGTCCCTAGTGTCACATCGAGAAACATATAGTAACGGTTGGGGAACGCAATGTAATTGATCCTACCATCATCTAACCTATCCACCCTAACTTCCCTACGTAGCTTTCGTGTCGCTCCCCTTGTTGTTTCGATCACGTAGGTCGACCACGTAGATTTTCTTTGGAATTCCAAGATTTCACTCTAAACAAGTGCTACTTTGAGGCCTATGACAAGTGATTCTTAGAAAAACTCTCCAATGGTCCACTTCTTCAAATTTAGGCTCCTTAGGGTGAGGCATTTGATTCCACAACCAATTAAAAAAGTCTAGCTCGATTCTATAGCCGGATTGGAAACTTCTCTTTGTTTTGAGTTCAAGGCTGAAATCATTACCCGCCCCGGTCCCTAGTGTCACATCGAGAAACATATATTAATCGGTTGGGGAACGCAATGTAATTGATCCTACCATCATCTATCCTATCGAGCCTAACTTCCCTACGTAGCTTTCATGTCGTTCCCCTTCTTGTTTTTCGTACATAGGTCGACCGTAGATTTTCTTTGTAATTCAATATTTCACTCTAAACAATTGCTACTTTGAGGCATCGACAAGTGATTCTTAGAAAAAACTCTCCAATGGTCCACTTCTTCAAATTTAGGCTCCCTAGGGTGAGGCATTTGATTTCACAACCACAAAAAGTCTAGCTCGATTCTATAGCCGGATTGGAAACTTCTCTTTGTTTTGAGTTCGCGCTAAAATCATCGCCAAGCAAATCCTAGTGTCACGTCGAGAAACATATATTAACGGTTGTCAAAACGCAATTTAATTGATCCTACCATCATCTAACCTATCCACCATAACTTCCCTATGTAGCTTTCGTGTCGTTCCCCTTCTTGTTTCGACGTCATTAGGTCGACCGCGAGATTTTCTTT
Source organism: Hyparrhenia diplandra (assembly GCA_015847255.1). Taxonomy (NCBI): domain Eukaryota; kingdom Viridiplantae; phylum Streptophyta; class Magnoliopsida; order Poales; family Poaceae; genus Hyparrhenia; species Hyparrhenia diplandra. Next base: position 47,907 of record JADLZK010009805.1, read on the forward strand.
GGAATTCAAGATTTCACTCTAAACAAGTGCTACTTTGTGGACCTATGACAAGTGATTCTTAGAAAAACTCTCCAATGGTCCACTTCTTCAAATTTAGGCTCCCTAGGGTGAGGCATTTGATTCCACAACCGTGAAAAAGTCTAGCTCGATTCTATAGCCGGATTGGAATCTTCTCTTTGTTTTGAGTTCACGCTGAAATCATCGCAAAGATCCCTATATCACTTAGGAAACATATATTAACGGTTGTGGAGCATAATTTAATTGATCCTACATCATCTAACCTATCCACTCTAACTTCCTAGGTAGCTTTTGTGTCGTTCCCCTTCTTATTTCGATGCGTAGGTCATCCATACGAAATTTTCTATGTAATTCAAGATTTCACTCTAAACAAGTGCTACTTTGTGGCCTATGACAAGTGATTCTTAGAAAAACTCTCTAGTTGTCCGCTTCTTCAAATTTAGGTTCAGTAGGGTGAGGCATTTGCTTCCAAAACCACGTAAAAAAGTCTAGCTCGATTCTATAGCGGATTGGAAACTTCTCTTCATTTTGAGTTCACTTTGAAATCATCGCCAGGCAGTACCTAGTGTCACATCGAGAAACATATATTAACGGTTAGGGGAACGCAATGTAATTCATCCTACCATCATCTAACCTGTCCACCCTAACTTCCTACGTAGCACCGTGTCGCTCCCCTTGTTTCGATACGTAGGTCGACAAAGAGATTTTCTTTGGAATTCCAAGATTTCACTCTAAACAAGTGCTACTTTGAGGCCTATGACAAGTGATTCTTAGAAAAACTCTCCAACGGTCCACTTCTTCAAATTTAGGCTCCCTAGGGTGAGGCATTTGATTCCACAACCACAAAAAGTCTAGCTCGATTCTATAGCCGGATTGGAAACTTCTCTTTGTTTTGAGTTCACAAATAAATCATTGCCGGCAATCCCTAGTGTCACATCGAGAAACATATATTAACGGTTGGGGACACAATTTAATTGATCCTACCATTATCTAACCTATCCACCCTAACTTCCTAGGTAGCTTTAGGTGTCGATTCCCCTTCTTGTTTTGGTACGTAGGTCATCATAGAGATTTTCTATGTAATTCAAGATTTCACTCTAAAAAGTGCTACTTTGTGGCCTATGACAAGTGATTCTTAGAAAAACTCTCTAGTGGTCCGCTTCTTCAAATTTAAGTTCGGTAGGGTGAGGCATTTGATTCCACAACCACAAAAAAAGTCTAGCTTCGATTGTATAGCTGGATTTCTCTTTGTTTTGAGTTCACGCTGAAATCATTGACTGCAGTCCCTATGTCACATCCAGAAAGATATATTAACGGTTGGGGAACGCAATGTAATTGATGCTACCATCATCTAACCTATCAACCCAAACTTCCTATGTAGCTTTAGGTATTCGTTCCCCCTTCTTGTTTTCGACGTGGAGGTCGACACAAAGATTTTCTTTTGAATTCAAGATTTCACTCTAAACAAGTGCTACTTTGAGGCCTATGACAAGTGATTCTTAGAAAAACTTTCTAATGGTCTACTTCTTCAAATTTAGGTTCAATAGGGTGAGGCATTTGATTCCACAACCATGAAAAAGTCTAGCTCGATTCTATATTTGGATTGGAAACTTCTCTTCATTTTGAGTTCATACTGAAATCATCGGCAGTCCCCTAGTGTTTGAGTTTGCAAGCCCTACGACATAAAGACGTGTCCGTGGCGTAAACCAACATGGAACATACACTAGAACATTCGAAGAGACCGGAGGGCAGGAGGAAGGAAGGTGGGACCCACTTGTCGAGGGGGCGACCGCCGCCCCCTCGGCCAAGCGGCCGCGCCGTGGCCCCCTGTTAGCCTCCCATTCTAGGTCGGTTCACTACCGCCTATGAGTAGCAATCTAGTCCATCCATCAAGGTCGGTTTGATCCAAGGGTCGCCGCGTCTATCCTCCAGGGGCTATATAAAAAGACCCCGACCCACAGGTGAAACCCTAATTCATTCTCATTCATTCAAGTCATCCAACTCCAAGTCAAGACCCTAAGCCCTAGTTCCACCATAACCGAGCAATAGCTATCTAGGCTAGTTCTAGAGGAAGTCAAGTATTGTCTTGAATTCCTGATCGCCAAGAAGTAGCGGAAGCAACAAACCGGCGTGGCTTCTCTCTTGTATTCATCATTGTAAGTATTTAGTTAGAATACAATTGCTATGCCTTTATTCTATTTAATGATTATATTCTTATTTATATGTTTCCATGCTTATTATGATTATATATTTAGTTTAGTGTGTTTGTCTTTATATATTCAAGCATGGAGTCGTATAGCGCTCATATAGATGATCACTATGTGGGTGGAAATTCCACAATGTGTAAACGTGGTGTTTATACAACGCTTGCTGCGACATCACCCTATATTGCGGGAAGTGTGGTAGATCGTGGATGTGATACTTCCCATTGAGTCCTTTGGAGTCCACCCTCGAATGTAGGGCTAGTTGAACTTTTTTACTATGGTAGGTTGGTTTTGTTCCTAATCTTCCTTAGTAATATTCACCATGTGTAGATATAATGCTTTCATACGATGATGACTAGATGTATTGCACTAATTGTAGTATGCATTGGCATGTACTTAGGAGTAACTTAGGATATTCCATCCTAGTCTACCTATACCATGATATTTAGCCGGTTATAAGACCAACTAGTGGCACATTATTATCTTTGACTTGGAATGTTATTATTATTATTATTATTATTATTATTATTATTATTATTATTATTATTATTATTATTATTATTATTATTATTATTATTATTATTATTATCATCATTATTTATCTTTTATGATGAGACTTACCTAGTTTGAGTTTAGTATGATGCATATGGTCTACTCTACATTACACCACCGTAAGTGAATCAATATTAAATCATCAACCTACCCATAGCCACCCCTTTCTTTTTCTAGAATATAAATACGATACCTAGGATAGAATCCTGGTGAGATGCTACAATAGGGTAATTCTATCTCGTGCGCTTTGTAGATCGATACTAGAATTATATCAATACAAGAGTTCAAGTGACATATAAAGAATATCCGTTCACGCATTTCTTTAGTGTTGTGAGCTAGGTGACGGAGACTAGTTTCTCAGAGGGCATGCTAGAATGTGTGGTACAGCTTACGTGCCTATCGTGGTGAGATTAACTCCACCATCGATAATGTTAGAGTCATAAACCATAACTAACTCCGTCTAACTTTATTAACTTCCCACACTAACTCTTGTTGGAATGTGAGATTAACTCCACATCCAAGCTAACTCATTAGATAGATACCATCTATACATTTCTAGCGCCGCCCTAGATGAGGATCGCGTTAGCGATGTCAATAAGCATTTTTCTTGTCGGAAGGAAGGAATAGTGCTAGCCAAACCTAAACACACATACATGGATAGATTGATATCACTTGCATCACGTAATGTATCGAGAACCCATTATCAACTACTCAAACAAAGCTTACCCTTGTTTGTCTACTTGTTTTGATCTTATGCGGGGGTAAATGAATGAATTGGAGTAACCGTCCGATAATTATATAGGCGATCCGAAGCATTAATCGGAAGGGCAAGATCCGGACTTAGAAGGACACCAACACCCTCCGATTCGGACGTTGAAGCGGTCGATCGTGGGACCTATCACCCGTGTTTGAGGCTATGATGATAAGACGCCATCAAGTTTTACGCTCCAACCACGCCAATGTTCGACCGACCAGGAGGTTGAGATTGAGATCGTAGCTTCGAACTCAAGCCGGGACTTACTAACATGGTGCAAGCTAGCCGTTTTTGCGGAAAGGCACACGAAGATGCTAGTGCTCATCTCCAACACTTTTGAGATTTTGCAAAGACTTTCACCATCAAAAAGATATACCAAGAGATGCAATCCTACTTCGCCTTTTCCTATTCTCACTTTTGGGAAGCGGCGGTTGGTTCTACGCCAACAAAGAGAAGAATACATCATGGTCACTTTGCTCCACTCGCCTTCCTAGCAAAATTCTTCCCAATTGGCAAAACCAATGCCTTGAGGGGGAAAGATTTCAAATTTCCAACAACAACACGATGAGTTCTACGTCCTAAGCGTGGGAGCGCTTCCAAGAATACATCTCGGGGACGTCCACACCACGGGATGGAGAAGTGGTTACTCATGTAGACTTTCTATCATGAGCTCACTACGAGTACCCGTGAGACAATGGATGCCGCGGCTAGGAGGTGCTTTCCTTTCACTTACAATTTCCAAAGCTACGTAACTTGTGGAAAAGATGGCTTCCAACCACGGTTGGAATGAAGATCGTCCAACCCGCAAGAAAACAAGTGGAACGCATCATCTAAAAAGAGGTAGACATGCATGCGCCAAAATGGACCTTATAATGAAGAAACTTAAGGATAAAGATCCTGAAGTCAAGGACCGTCATGCAATTTGATTCTCGCATGACTTGTGAAGAATGTGGCAACAGCCACATGGGCAAGAATTGCCCAATGAATAAAGAGGAGGTACACTATATCAATAACAATAACAACCACGCCCTCCACGGAATCTTGGATGGAACCAACAGAGGCCAAGCTTCCAAGGTAACTTCCAAGGTAATTATCAAGGTAATAACTTTACTAATTCTTATCAACCTTCTTTAAGAGATTTAGTTTTAAACCAAGGAAAAGCTATGGAAAGTTTAACTACAAAGTTAGCTTCCAATGATAAAATGTTAGAAACCATAAATAATAGAATGGATAGTTTTTCTTTAGCAATTAAAACTCAACATAGCTTTAATAAAATGATAGAGGATCAGCTTGGTAGATTGGCAAATTCTATGGAACTAACCTTACCAGTGAGATCTTGGCCAACCGAAGGAAGTAGAAACCGCAAATCTTGTCGATATATATATAATGCAGTCACTTTCACACGGACTACCTCGTGAGTGATTGGCTAGATGACTCTCTACCACCTAAGAAAGGAGATCCAGGGAGACCGATCATCACCATCCGTGATAGGACCACATGAATTCAAGAACGCACTTTGTGACTTTGGCTCAAGCGCCAACCCGATGCCTAAGGTAATTTATGAGAAAATTCATGGTAGGCCATTATTATATACATCTATGTGCTTGCACTGCAACAGGGCCACTATGCTACCCAATGGGTATACTTAGAGATGTTTGCATTAGTTTTGGAAATGCATATGTGGTCTGCGGATTTTGCAAAGAATTGAAACAAGGGGAAGATGAGAAAGCTCCAATTATATTACAATGACCCTTCTTGAACACAACCAAGGCAATCCTCTCGCCCATAGTGCAAAGATTTGTTTTGATGTTCGGGGAAGAAAGAGAACATTTCATTTCAAGAACAAGAAACTTTCCTCTCTGCTCAACCAAGAACACCATACATCTATATGAGATGCCCGAAGAGAAGATGGTAAAACCCAAGAAGAACAGGAACAAAAATAAGAAGGCCTGACCTACTACAAAGGTAATGATGATTAATCGGGTATGCTCGAAAAAACGACCATTCACTTAAATCCCCAATGCTACAAAGTTAGATGATCCAGAGTCCCTACCATACATTGTTCTATTAACCAATGGAATTTTATAATACCTATTGTGACACGGGCTCGGCATCAACTTGATGGGAAAGGTAACATATGAAATGATCTTTGGTAAAATGCCCTTGCACCCAACATATTTACAGCTGCAGATGGCGGACCGAACTTTCCGATACCCAGAAGGAATTGCAAAAGATGTACTAGTAAAGATAAATGATCACTATGTCCTAACCGACTTTTTAGTCATGGACATGGGGAAGAACAGATCCACCAATAGTGCCGGGAGACCATTCCTCAACACTACATGCGCCATCATCTACATGAGAACGGGGAAGTCCACTTCCAATTCCCCTAAAGAGAAGGTACGCTTGCATTTCAAACAGTTATACCACTTATGAACTCCTAAAGAAGAACGTGTCAAAGACGAAGACGCCGTCCACAGAGACAATGGATCATGAATCCAGTAAAATCACACCAAGGTACCAGCCACAGAGATTCAATAATGGGGCATCATATCAAGGCACCACGAGAAGCCATGAAGGCATTGAATATGAAAGTAAAGGAAGATTCAAAGATACATCAAGGAAAAGCTTGCTCGACTTTCACCGGAAAAGACAGGTTTGTCTCGCAGTTGAGTTCTCCTTCAAGAACTAGGACAATCATGGGAAGATTATGAAGAAGCACGCAATGAGTAATGGTGGAAGAGAGATCAACAAGTTTTCTCCTTACTAGAAGAAGCCAGAGAAGAATTAAAAGACAAAAAAGGTAAAGTCCCTTGCACCTGAATCATCCTTAGAAGAAGTAGAAGAACCTACCACCTGCATACAACAATGAGCAATGGAGTGAGAAAGAGGCTTACTCCCCAAGACACCATCGAAGAAGCATCAATCAAATCATCGAGCCACTAATTGTGACTACTGATATACCCTAGGAGTAATGAGCTTAAACAAGAAAGTCTTGTTCAAGGACTTTAATCCCTAACCTTCACTAAAAGGTAATTCGTAAGTTATCCATATTTAATTTCCAACATTGCATATTTACTTTCTCCAGATACATAGCATATTTTTCGTTTGCTTTTAGAAAAGACAATAAAAATATTTAGTGCTTTGCATGTTTAAAAGTTAGAAGCCCCATGTGAGTAAATCTAAGGCTTAACACCCTCGAGAGATACTTACCGGTGGTGGCATAAAAATAAAATAAAGATACATTTCATCTTTTCTTGCATACAAATAAAGAAAAATCCAAAAATATTTTTGCCGCTAAAAGTCTAAGATAACAAAGCAATGTGGCTAAACTCTAATCCATAATCAAGTTCCACTAGCTTTGTTGTCTATTTGAGTTTAGGTGATTGCGAAAAAGAAGAAGAGACATGATGAGTAGGCACCACCGCCACCATCTACCTCCACTTCCATACCATCAACCCGACATTCCAATCTAGCTTTGGGGAGAGCAACCTAAAGATCCCGATAAGTATCTTTACTACTACTACTACTATTATTAGCTAGATATTTTGGGTTTGCTTAGTTTGCTTTAGTTTGTTTAGAGTGAGTCTATATAATCTTTTAAAGAGTCTTTGTTAGTTATAGAATAAATAAATGATCAAGAGAGGGTGTACACTTTTACGCTTTTGCTCAACTAAAAAGAACCTAAAAATAAAGGAGATGATGAATAGTTGTCGTCAGAATGTCTTTCAAGTACCTAGCTTTCAAGCTTAATTTCTCTCGAAGCTTTCAACATACAATCGCTTTTGACTTGAGGTTTACCCTAAACCTGAAATCGTGGATTGCAAATGCTTGCTCTAGAATCTAGGTAATTGACGGATATGATATATGAAGGTTTTGAGCTGCTATTTCTCTTGCTCCTAGTGATACTAGATTTCCGGAGATTATTCTTTTTGAAAATTATAAAATATACATGATAAGTTCCCGTGATGATGTGAGTGTTGAAATTCCTACCACGACCATATATACATGCTCTATAGATTAGAGAAACCCTTTAATAAAAATATAGGCGCTTGCTTTGCATTGAGTTTGTTCAACCTTTGTCGACCCTTAGAAACTTGTCATAAATGATGTACACTCCATCCATCCATCCACTACATATATTTCATTCCATTAGACTCCACTCATACATGCTTCTATTCCGAAGTGCGATCCACCATACACATCCATTATATATCTACTAAATATGTTCCACTCCTATCCCGGGAGAAGAGCAACAAAAAATATTCCATTCCAGTCAACAATCTTATAAAGCTCTTTTACTCGTGTTATCTCTCAAAAGTTTAATGCAAAAAAGAGACTTGGGTTGTCTTATTCAAAAAAAAAAAAAAAAAGAGAGAAAGAGAAAAGAGGGAGATGAAAAACGGACAAGTGTCCTAGCAGTAGAGCCTACCCCTAAAAGAAAAAGGGAATAAAGGAGAGTTAAAAAAAAAATGGACAAGTGTCCGATGAAAACAATGGGTACTTAGATGCCCGCCTCTCCATAAAAGAAAAAATAAAGAAAGAAAGGCAACCCAGGTTCTCTTAAATGTTTTCAAGTTTCAAAAGAGAGATGATCACTCGAGAGAGCTAAAATAGAATTAGACTTTTTCTTATCACATTCATTCCATTCACACCTACCATCATACTTATTTCATTCCATCATGCACATGCATCAGTGTGACTTGTGACTTTGGATCCATTGTTTGAACTTATAATATATGCTCAAGTAAGAAGATTTAGTTTTCTCCCCACCTATGAGCTCCAGAGATAAGCTTTAGATATAGGGTGAGAGAAGAAGGCATAGTGTCTTACTGCCTTAGTCCAAAAAATACCACATATTATGAGAGAAAGGCAAAATAACCTTATTGTCTTAGTGAGGATCCACCAATACCACATAAGAGAGACTTGAAAGGGTCATACTGAAGGAACTTTGAGTTTTATTTCGAAAAATCAACAAAAACTCCTAATGATGGTTGAACAAAGAGTTTGAGACCTAGTGCTTGACTTGATTGTTCTATCTTTCAATTGCCCAAGATCACAAGAAAAGCTACAAGCTCCATGATTAAAGGTAATATGGGTAAGTTAAAGGTTGAAATAGTTTATCCCGAGATGAAATTTTGTTTGAAAGCATGTGTACTTTTGAGGTGTGAAAGCGTTAAAAGAACTCCTCGATCCAATAAAGATGGTCTTGCTAGGGACTAGCAAGAGGTAAGCTTGGGGAGCTTGTTGGTATACCTTATAGCATAAAATATAGAGGTTTTTAAAACGAAAAATAAGGGTTTAAAATGAATATCAACATAGTATAGGGGCTTAACTAACATGATTCCACTAGTTTTGGTGATTTATATATTTTTCAGTGATTAAATAGGAAATACCTAAGAGTTTGCAAGCCCCCTATTACATAAAGACGTGTCCGTGACGTAAAACCAACGTGGAACATACACTAGAACATTCCGTAAGGCACCGGAAGGAAGGTGGGACCCACTGCCGTGGACAAAGGGCGCCGCCTCAGCCGCGGCGCATGTCGCGGCCGTGGCCCCCGTCAGCCTCCCTCCCATTCTAGGAGGGTTCACTACCGCCTATGAGGAGCAATCTAGTCCATCCATCAAGGTCGGTTTTGATCCAAGGGTCGTCGCCTATCCTCGGGGGGGCTATATAACAAGACCCCTCGACCCCGGGTGAAACCCTAATTCATTCTCATTCATTCAAGTCATCCAACTCCAAGTCAAGACCCTAAGCCCTAGTTCCACCATAACCGAAAGCAATAGCTATCTAGGCTAGTTCTAGAGGAAGTCAAGTATTGTCTTGAATTCACGATCGTAAGAAGTAGCGGAAGCAAAAAGCCTTCAAGGTGGCTTCTCTCTTGTATTCATCATTGTAAGTATTTAGTTAGAATACAATTGCTATGACTTTATTCTATTTAATGATTATATTCTTATTTATATGTTTCCATGCTTATTATGATTATATATTTAGTTTAGTGTGTTTGTCTTTTATATTCAAGCATGGAGTCGTATAGCGCTCATATAGATGATCACTATGTGGGTGGTCGACAATGTGTAAACGTGGTGTTTATACAACGTTTGCCTCGCGACGCCACCCTATATTCTCGAAGTGTGGTAGATCGTGGATGTGATACTCCCATTGAGTCCTTTGGAGTCCACCCCGAATGTAGGGCTAGTTGAACTTTGTTACTATTGTAGGTTGGTTTTGTTCCTATTCTTCCTTAGTAATATTCACCATGTGTAGATATAATGCTTTCATACGATGATGATGACTAGATGTATTGCACTAATTGTAGTATGCATTGGCATGTACTTAGGAGTAACTTAGGGATATTCCATCCTAGTCTACCTATACCATGATATTTAGCCGCTTATAAGACCAACTAGTGGCACATTATTATCTTTAACTTGGAATGTTATTATTATTATTATTATTATTATTATTATTATTATTATTATTATTATTATTATTATTATTATTATTATTATTATTATTATTATTATTATTATCATTATTTATCTTTATCATGAGACTTACCTAGTTTGAGTTTAGTATGATGCATATGGTCTACTCTACATTACACCCACCGTAAGTGAATCAATATTAAATCATCAACCTACCCATAGCCACCCCTTTCTTTTCAAAAAAGAGAATATAAATACGATACCTAGGATAGAATCCTCGTGAGATGCTACAATAGGGTAATTCTATCTCGTGCGCTTGCGGATCGATACAGTAATTATATCAATACAAGAGTTCAAGTGACATATAAAGAATATCCGTTCACGCATTTCTTTAGCGTTGTGAGCTAGGGTGATGACTAGTTTCAGAGGCAATGCTAGAATGTGTGGTACATTTTTCTCGTGCCTATCGTGGTGAGATTAACTCCACCATCGATAATGTTACTGAGTCATAAACCATAACTAAGAGCAACTCCAACAGTAACCTATATAGCCTCCCAATCCTAGTTTTTTGGGGGAAAAATAAAAAACACTACTCCAACAAGTACCCTATATGACCTCCCAATTTTTAGTGGGTTGGAAAAATCCCCTCCTAGGTGCGTATATTTCCATCGCGGCTCCTTCCTAGCATCCACCGGTCGCGGTACCCCTCGAGCGGGGGGGAGGTTGCCGCCGTTTGGGAAAATTCCGCCGGCCTCCATCTTCGTCAGTCCCGCGGCCTCCCCTATCGAAGATGCATGGAGCTGCAGCTCCTCTTCCAATCCGATCCATCTGCGTCGGGTCGGACACCCGGAGGACAACGGTCCGTAGGCCATCGACATGCAGGCATTCAAGCAAAGCGGTCATCGCTGGCCCGCCTTGAATGCCTCGATCTTACTCACGCAACCTCACCGATGCCACGCGTCTTCACGCCGCCGCCGACGCCACCAAAGAACTAGGGTGGCGGTGGTTGTTGCGCGTACCGCTCTAACGGCGCCGGCGTCCACGGGTGTGTACGGCGGTTGGCAAAGATCGAGTTCTTCGACGGGATCGGACGATCGCTAGCGAGCCGAGCCCCAACGACCTAGCCAATCGATCTCATCTAGTGGGCCCAAATTAGGTTATTGGGAGATAATTATAGGATCTTGTTGGACATTGGTATTTTTTCCTACCCTATTTTGTTTTGGGAGGTCCTAAACTCATCGATATTGGGAGAAAATTATAGGGTACTCCATCTAACTTTATTAACTTCCCAAACTAACTTGTGTTGGAATGTGAGATTAACTCCACATCCAAGCTAACTCATTAGATAGATACCATCTATACATTTCTAGCACCGTCCTAGATGAGGATGGCGTTAGCTTATGTCAACATTCCCTTCTTGTTTCGGATATGTAGGTCTTAATACGTAGATTTTCTTTGGAATTCCAAGATTTCACTCTAAACAAGTGCTACTTTGAGACCTATGACAAGTGATTCTTAGAAAAACTCTCCAATGGTCCACTTCTTCAAATTTAGGCTCCCTAGGGCGAGGCATTTGATTCCACAACCACGAAAAAGTATAGCTCGATTCTATAGCCGGATTGGAAACTTCTCTTTGTTTTGAGTTCGCGTTGAATTCATCGCCGCCAAATCCCTAGTGTCACATCGAGAAACATATATTAACGGTTGGGGAACACAATTTAATTGATCATTACCATCATCTAACCTATCCACCCTAACTTCCTAGGTAGCTTTCGCGGTCGCTCCCCTTCTTGTTTTGGTACGTAGGTCATCGCAGAGATTTTCTATGTAATTCAAGATTTCACTCTAAACAAGTGCTACTTTGTGGCCTATGACAAGTGATTCTTAGAAAAACTCACTAGTGGTCCGCTTCTTCAAATTTAAGTTCAAGAGGATGAGGCATTTGATTCCACAACCACGAAAAAGTCTAGCTCGATTGTATATTTCGATTTCTCTTGTTTTGAGTTCACGTTGAAATCATTACCCGCAAATTCCTATGTCACATCCGTAAAGATATATTAACAGTTGGGGAACGAATGTAATTGATCCTACCATCATCTAACCTATCCACCCAAACTTCCTATGTAGCTTTCGTGTCATTCCCCTTCTTGTTTCGATACGTAGGTCGACACAAAGATTTTCTTTGGAATTCCAAGATTTCACTCTAAACAAGTGCTACTTTGAGGCCTATGATAAGTGATTCTTAGAAAAACTTTCCAATAGTCTACTTCTTCAAATTTAGGTTCAGTAGGGTGAGGCATTTGATTCCACAACCACGAAAAAGTCTAGCTCGATTCTATAGCGGATTGGAAACTTCTTCTTCGTTTTGAGTTCGCTACTGAAATCATCGCCGCAGATCCCAAGTGTCACATCGAGAAACATATATTAACGGTTGGGGAACGCAATGTAATTGATCCTACCATCATCTAACCTATCCACCCTAACTTCCTACGTAGCTTTCGCGGTCGCTCCCTTCTTGTTTCGACACGTAGGTCGATTACGTAGATTTTCTTTGGAATTCCAAGATTTCACTCTAAACAAGTGCTACTTTGAGGCCTATGACAAGTGATTCTTAGAAAAACTCTCCAATGGTCCACTTCTTCAAATTTAGGCTCCCTAGGGTGAGGCATTTGATTCCACAACCACGAAAAAGTGTAGCTCGATTTTATAGCCGGATTGGAAACTTCTCTTCGTTTTTGAGTTCGCTAATGAAATCATCGCCAATGATCCCTTGTGTCACATCGAGAAACATATATTAACGGTTGGGGAACGCAATGTAATTGATCCTACCATCATGTAACCTATCCACCCTAACTTCCTACGTAGCTTTTCGTGTCGTTCCCCTTCTCATTTCGATACGTAGGTCGACATAGAGATTTTCTTTTGACTTCCAAGATTTCACTCTAAACAAGTGCTACTTTGAGGCCTATGACAAGTGATTCTTAGAAAAACTCTCCAATGGTCCACTTCTTCAAATTTAGGCTCCCTACGGTGAGGCATTTGATTCCACAACCACGAAAAAAGTCTAGCTCGATTCTATAGCCGGATTGGAAACTTCTCTTTGTTTTGAGTTCACGCTGAAATCATCGCCCGCCAGGTCCCTATATCACTTCGAGGAAACATATATTAACGGTTGTGGAACGCAATTTAATTGATCCTACCATCATCTAACCTATCCACCCTAACTTCCTAGGAAGCTTTCGTGTCGTTCCCCTTCTCGTTTTCGATACGTAGGTCGACATAGAGATTTTCTTTGGAATTCCAAGATTTCACTCTAAACAAGTGCTACTTTGAGGCCTATGACAAGTGATTCTTAGAAAAACTCTCCAATGGTCCACTTCTTCAAATTTAGGCTCCCTACGGTGAGGCATTTGATTCCACATCCACGAAAAAGTCTAGCTCGATTCTATAGCCGGATTGGAAACTTCTCTTTGTTTTGAGTTCACGCTGAAATCATCGCCAGCAGTCCCTATATCACTTCCGGAAACATATATTAACGGTTGTGGAACGCAATTTAATTGATCCTACCATCATCTAACCTATCCACCCTAACTTCCTAGGAAGCTTGTTGTCGTTCCCCTTCTTGTCTCCGGGCGTAGGTCATCACGAGAGATTTTCTATGTAATTCAAGATTTCACTCTAAACAAGTGCTACTTTGTGGCCTATGACAAGTGATTCTTAGAAAAACTTTCTAATGGTCTACTTCTTCAAATTTACGTTCGTAGGGTGAGGCATTTGATTCCACAACCACAAAAAGTCTAGCTCGATTCTATAGCGGATTGGAAACTTCTCTTCTTTTTTTGAGTTATTTGAAATTATCGCCGCCGATCCCCTAGTGTCATATCGAGAAACATATATTAACGGTTGGGGAACGCAATGTAATTGATCCTACCATCATCTATCCTATCGAGCCTAACTTACTACGTAGCTTTCGTAATGTCGCTCCCTTCTTGTTTCGATACGTAGGTCGACATAGAGATTTTCTTTGGAATTCCAAGATTTCACTCTAAACAAGTGCTACTTTGAGGCCTATGACAAGTGATTCTTAGAAAAACTCTCCAATGGTCCACTTCTTCAAATTTAGGCTCCCTAGGGTGAGGCATTTGATTCCACAACCACAAAAAGTCTAGCTCGATTCTATAGCCGGATTGGAAACTTCTCTTTGTTTTGAGTTATTTGAAATCATCGCCAGATCCCTAGTGTCACATCGAGAAACATATATTAACGGTTGGGGAACGCAATTTAATTGATCCTACCATCATCTAACCTATCCACCCTAACTTTCTAGGTAGCTTTCGTGTACTTCCCCTTCTTGTTTTGGTACGTAGGTCATCACAAAGATTTTCTATGTAATTCAAGATTTCACTCTAAACAAGTGCTACTTTGTGGCCTATGACAAGTGATTCTTAGAAAAACTCACTAGTGGTCCGCTTCTTCAAATTTAAGTTCAGTAGGGTGAGGCATTTGATTCCACAACCACGAAAAAGTCTAGCTCGATTGTATAGCCGGATTTCTCTTTGTTTTGAGTTCACGCTTGAAATCATTGCCCTGCATCCCTATGTGTCGCCGGTTTATCGATGATAGTCCAGCGGGGTACCCGCTAGTAGATTTGAACGATGAAGGTATGCTAGACGACTAACGAGGATGTTAAGCGTAACGAGCGAAGGACAAAACACACGGGTTTTACCTGAGGTTCGCCGCCTTGATGGCGTAAAACCTACGCCCCGCTTAGTTTGTATTGATTGATCGAGAATTTTCTTGTCCTCGGGAGGGATCCCTGCCTCCTTATATAGTCCGGGGAGCAGGGTTACAGGTCGGATCTATCCCGACAAGATCTATCCCGATCGGTTACAATAGGAAAGTATGTAGTGATTACGATAGAGCTATACTAGGAAACTATCTTGGCATCCAAGTTTAGGCCGTGATCTCCTATTACGATCTTCTAACGCCCGAGTCTTCAACCCGTAGATCCCGACCAGCCCGAGGGGGCCTAACCGAAGTCGCCTCGTGAGGGGATAGGGTTTATCCCCCACGCCTAGTCCCCGAAAGCATGTATCGTATGCCGCCGGGTGAGAGAGTCTTGACGCTCGACCATCGGGAGGTGTTGTCGACCGAGGGCTTTACCGGTGTCGACCCGGACTAGTTGAACATCGACCAGCCCGGGATGACTCACCACCCGCCTTCCTGTAGCTCCTTTTCCTTTGCTTCCCAGGCCATTCTAGTCTTGACTGAATCCCTGGCGGATCTTTGGGTGCTCCAACGAAAAAATCTTTTCTTTCCGCCAAAGTGTGCCCACGTGTAGTGGAAATGCACTATAAGATGAATAAATAATTAATAATTTTAGCACGATTCACCGTAGGTGCAAAGGTGCCCACTTAGTCCCCGAGCCTAGGAGTAGGTGAGTAATCACGTACTGCTAGGGTCAAAAATAATAAAATAGTCCCCGAGTAATCGAGAACCTTACTAGTGCCTTCAATATAAAATGTATATTTTATAGTCCCCGTGCACTAGATGGTATATCCATACACATGTAGGGTGCATGAGTAGAGGCACAAATTGCATCGATCTTTAGACCATATCCAGGCGTTGTCAGGATATCCTTGTGGCCCGCACTTCGAGGGATCTCCGTCAAGAAGATACGGCCAGATCGGTTCCAACGGAGGGCAGGATATCTGGTCAATTAATATTCTAGATCCTGTAGGGGAACAAACCGGCACGAGAATCATGGAGATAGGACACGTGGCAACCTCACAACTCCCGTATGACGAGAAAGGGTAATAATGGCAACCGACGCCGCCGCCTGCCGCACGCACTCAACCCGTAAAATGGGGAGGCACGGCCGGCCAGCTACAAGACACGATTGCCAAAGGCGTAAAAACCCTAGTTTCCGTCGGGGCTTATAAATAGCTGCGCCCCATTGCCCCCTCACCTCATTCGGCTGGCAACCCTTCATCTTCTCGAGCCTTCCGCCCGCTCTGATGAGCACCGCCTAGGGTTCTTGGCGCACACGGTGCCCGTTTCTTCGCCGAGTCGTCTGCGGAGAGGTAAGCCCCCATAGATCTATCGCCTTTGCCGCTTTTTTTTGGTTCCAAATATATCCGATTTGGCCGAGATTTGCTTCACTTCGATTTGAGCTTTCACCGCTCATATTCTTGGATTTTTATAGTTTCTTGAGCTCGATGGATCGCCAAGGTCGCGGAGGGCCGCGGGTCGCAGTGGCGCTCGAGGGCGCTGAGGCACCGCCGACGGGGAGGCGCCGCCCGGCGCTGGTCGCGGCGGGAGCCCGTGCCCTGCAACGGCGGAGCCCATCATCCGAATGGATAGGGGAATGGCCAAAGATCTTCCTCCACCGGCGACGGTGGGGAGCCGGGTGAACGCCCATGTCCTGGGAGAGGGTTATCGCCGGGTCGGAGGGTGCGGGAGGTGGAGCCGTTCCGATGCCGCAGGCCCGATGAAGTCGTGGTCTTCGAGCCACTTCGGCGCGGATTCGGGGATGCCGGCGCACCCGTTCTCGCTAGAGCTCCCGGTGCTCTACGGGCTCGGCTACGCCATCCGCCACCCAATGCCATTCTCGACATCGCCATCTTCGATTTCCTCTGCGTGAGTGTTGTCTCGGTATTCTCCCAACCTAAGCCTGGAGGTACTTCTTCTTTGTTGGGATGAAGGGGGATTCCGGGTCTCGGGTTGCCGGGCGAGTGTTCATAAAACTGGGGCCAACCGAGCCGGCCGCTTCCGTCGATACCGGCCGCCAACCAACGTCCTCGCTGGTACACGCGGTGGTTCTACCTTCCACAGGCGGATGTGCCGATTCCAGCCGATCCCACGCTTGCACCAGTGAGGCGTGCATCCCGGAATGAAGAGCCCGCGCCGCCGACATGCCTCGTGTCGGGGAGGCTGGCGGCCATGATCGAAGATCTTCATGTAGATGGCATCGACCGGCTCATGTATTCATGGAGCGGCGGATTCAACCACTCAAACGGAGGGATCATCCGACTTTCGGTATACCGGGTCTTAATGATCCTACTGAGGAGTCGGGCGAATTCCCGCCATCACCGAAGTCCGTGAACGCGGGCGAAGATTCTCGACGACGGGGATGATCCACACAATCCGCGCGGTGTGCCCGCCATCGCTAGGGAATCCACCACCACCGTGTTTAAAACAAATGTTGATTTGATACGCAATGTTATGAATCGCAATTGTCTTTATTGTCGATGTTCCTTGTAGATTCATGGAATGTCTCGAGTCGATATTTTAGTCTGTCACCCGAGGAGGCTGCCATCGTCCGTGCCAATGCATTATGCAATGCCGCTGCTCCCGAGCCCCGTGAACCGCCAGCGCCCGGTGGCATCTGGGATCGGGATGGCGGAGAGTGCTCCGGCACGCGGCAAGCGTCCTCTGGAGAGCCTTCGTGAGCCGCAAGTCACGCGGCAGAGGGTGACAGCAGGGCGGCCAGCCCGTAGTGACATTCCTTTATATGATGAAGACTTTTCGTCGAAGAAGAACTGCGAGAGGCTTTTATTGAGTCGACTGCATTTGTAAGTATAGTGTAAATTGCATTGATCCTTGTTTATAGTTGCATCATTTGACTTGTTCATCCGTTTTGCTGCGCGGCAGCTTTGTAGGAGACAGAACCCCCATTGAAACGCACCGGATGTCCCCGAGAGTCAACCGGGCGCACGGAGACGATGTCGGCACCACCGCCGTGGAGGTGGCGTAGCGGTGGTGGCTCGGGTGGACGTCTTCGAGGGCATGCGCTTTGCCAATGTGTAAGCACTCCTTTTCGCCGAATATACCGACCATGCCGTTGAAGCTTGTAAATGTGAATCTTGCCTGTAATGTAGGGGACCCGTGGTCGAACCTCGCGGGCAATGCCAATTCTTCGCGACGCGTTGGGCAACCACGATGAACGCGCCGCCAAGTCAATCGCAGCGGCCCCCCGAGCGGTTGTAGCAGCCCAAGGTGCTCCGACCGGAGGATCCTCGTGAGATGGCTAACGATCGATGCACCAGAGCCCGCCGAGGAAGTCCAAGAACCAATGCTTCCGCCTCGGCCGCCCTCGGTGGTCATCCGCCCCGAGTCCCCTCTCGATGACATCCAACACATCGGGCAGATCAAGAGATGGAGGAGGTGGATGAGTGGTATCTTCGCCGCCGAGGCCCGCAGCATCAAGTGGGGGAGGACCGGCATGAAGTAGAAGAAGAAGACGAGCCAACCCGCATAGCCCGACGGGGGTAGAAGAAGGAGCCACTTTCGCAAGTATTCGTCGTCCATCTAGTATTAGTATGAATTCCGTCGTAGATGTCCCGCAATCGCTTCGTGTGTGCAAAAGATATATCCGAATTTAGGAGATCCGCCAATCGGCAAGGCCAAGAATTGGCGCAAAGGTCGTGGGGCCCCGCTTTGAGATCACACAGCGCGGGATGAGTTTTCCGTGAGCGTGACCGTTTTGCCGATAAGTTTTACGGTGCTCGCAGCCGAGAGGGACCGCCGTTGGCCGGAAGCGGGAAGCCGAGCGCCATGCCCTTGCGCAGAGAGGGCAAAGACCGGGCGCCGAGCGTGAAGCCTTTGAGGTTGAGCGGACACGCCTCGACCGAAGCCGCCGGGTTGCCGGGAAGGCAAGGCCGTGGAGGAAGGGCGATACAGCCTTTGCCACCGACCGAAGCGCCCGGGAGGAGGAGCGCGCGGAGCTCACCGCCAGTGCGCGCCGCCTTTAAACGAGGCCCGTGAGCCAAATAGCTGGTATGTAATCTCTCCGAAACACGCTGAAAAACATGGTAAGTATCCAAAATTAATTGACGATTGTTTATGATACCTTGTAGAGTATGAAGCTTCTATCGAGGGTCGGCAGCGGCGGTGGTGATGGCCAACCACTTAACGGATGAAGTGCGCGAAGAGCTCCGCAGAACACGACATCAACCGCGGATCAGACGTCTTTTTCTCGCATAACGGTTTGCTATTGAAACAATGCGTTGGAAAATAGGCTAACCTTTGGTGTAAACATGTTGTCAGCCCCGCGAGCGGCCTCTAGCTATCATATTCGTGAATCTTAGAGGCAGAGGTCGCTTCCGAAGAGTCGCGACGCGAGACCTCCCCGCAAGGTGTCGGCCCCGCTTCGACGCCATCCACGGCTACGCAGCTTGGTGGGGTCAACCCAGAGAAGCGCCGCCGACCGACGCCGTAACATGGAGCAGCCAGCGCGGCGGCCCGGGCAAACTTTTATGGAGTTTACCCCGCCAGCCACTCGCGGATACGGCTCGACACGCCTTGGCGGTGGCGCGCTCTCATCATCCCGAGGTGCGTTTCGGGGCCAGCGCCCGCTTAGGCTACGCACTCGGACGCCGTAAGATGGGGCCCCCGGCCGCGAGAGGATGCCGACGAGGCGCCACAACTCTTGCCGATGAGATGAACCCGCTCCTTTGAGCCGCCGATGGTGAAGTCCCGTGAAGTAGCCCCAAGCATATTACTTTGCTTCGTTAGCCGTAGCGAGAAACAATTGAGTGAAAAACGCTTAAAAACACTTAATATTTTGGCCGAGCCACGCCCGGATGTGGGTGGCATAAATAGCTTAATACTTTGTTTTTATTTCCATAATCGTTTTAGCATGCATACGATCATGATTAGTGATGAAGCGCAAGGTGTAGACGAAAAGAAAAAAGGGGGTCACCTATGGTAGACACCAATCCTAGCCTTAACGTGTCGGGTATAGCCGCGGCAAGGAGGCACGATGCTCGTGCAAGCTATAGGGCTGTTCGACCACGCTAAGGAGTTATCTCGCCACCGCCGGGTCTATGCGGGGAGTACACCGATCACGCATACCGTGAAACGACCAAGTACGCAGAACCGCGTTCTAGGGGGTCCAAGTGACATAAGAGTTTAGTCGAGCATGGAAATAGCTTATTAAAAATAACATAACCATGTCGACATACTCAAATAAGCTTTTATTTATTGCAATAGCGTAAGGCAAAATATGATACAAGTCGGTCTTACATAGTCCCCGAAGTTACGGGTAAAATCGACGTAGATGCTCAATATTCCGGGAGTTGGGGATGTCAATGTCTTCCATAGTCATCAATCGATAAGCTCCCGTCGGGTAACCCTCCTTGACTTTGAAGGGGCCCTCCCAATGAGATCCCAAATTTTGTGCACACTCTTACGCTTTCTTGAGGACCGGATCGCCAACCGTGAAAGCCCGGCCACGCACATTTCGATTATAATACTTAGAACCCCTCGAGGTACTTGGCATTCCGTGTGCAACATTGCGCACGGGCTTCCTCGAGTGCGTTTAAGCTCATCTTCTCGGTAGTATTTGAAGATTCTTCATCATAATTTTCTACCCGTGGGGATCGGAAAGCTATTTCGGCGGAAGGATCGCTTCCGAGCCAAACACCATGAAATATGGAGAGACTCGATCGCGACCGGCCGGGCTCAAGTCCCCGTTTCACAAACGCCAGTAGTTCTTTGAGCCATCGGCCCGGTATTTTCCATCCGGGTCGAAAAAGTCTTTTTCGCAAAGCCTCCAAGATCATACCATTTGCTCATTTTCGGCCGCCCATTGGCTCGGGATGGGCAAATGTAAACGTATTTTACCCGAATCCCTTTGTCTTTGCAGAAATCCTTTAAATGGCTACCGCTGAATGTGCTCCCCGAGATCCGTGATGATGGAGTTTGGAATACCAAAACGATGAATAATCCAATCAAGCATTTCAACAGACTTTTTGTCTTTGGTTGGCGTCGACCAACGGAAGATACTCAATCCACTTAGAGAATTTGTCAACCATGACGAAAAACCCATTTAAAACCACCGTGCCGTCTTGAAAGGCCCGATAGCATCGAGTCCCCAAAGACGAATGGCCATGCCGATGGTATCGCCTCGGAGCTCGCGTGAGCGTGAACGCGCGCGTCTGTTTTGCAAAGAATCGGCAATTAGTGCAACGGGCGCACCGATGTTCAGCGTCGGCCACCGCCCGTCGGCCGGCGATAGAAATCCGGCGCTGAAAGCTTTACCAACCAAGGTGCGGTAGAAGCAAAAGATGGTTGCCGCAGATCCCCATGAATCTCATCGGTAGCTTTATGCCTTCTTCTTCGAGAGATGCATTTCGCAAGACTCGACGCCATATTTTTTTCGCATAAGAAATCCATCGACGAGGACGTAATTCCTCGCTCCGTCGTATGAGACGTTCCTCCTCCGTCTTGTCTTCGTGTACAAGAGCTTCTTGCGAGATACTTTATTATGGGGACCCGCCAATCTTCATCGATGGTATTGGCCATCGTGGCAACGATATGGTCGGTCGTCTCAAGAGGAGGCCCGTGAGTAGGATCAGCGATGGTTGGTTTCCAAAGGTCTTCAACAAAGACGCCCGCCGGTATCTTTGCCCGAGAAGAACCGAGCTTAGAAAGTTCGTCGGCGGCTTGGTTGTAATCCCGAACCACATGATCAAAACCGAGGCCATAGAATTTGCCTTCCAATTTTCGTATTGTTGCGACGTATGCATCCATTTTCTCGCTCTTGCGGTCCCAAATCCTTGTTGACTTGCTTAATCACCAAATTTGAGTCCCCGAATACAGTGAGACGCCGAATTCCAAGCTCAGGCGCAATGCGAGGCCGCGGAAGGGCAGCCTCAGATTCGGGCAAAGATTGTTAGATGCCTTAAAATGGATTCAAGAAAAACATATCGAAGCGCTTTCACCCGAGGGCGAGATCATATATACCCCAGCCCCCGTCCATCAATGTTAAGGGAACCATCGAAATACATCGCCCAAATAAGCCGGGCCGGTATCTTCGATGGGAGTTTCCAACCGTCCATTCGCAAACAAAATCGCTAAAGCTTGCGATTTGATGGTACTCGTTTTTAAACTTCGATAGTAAACAAAGCCGAGCTCGACGCCCATTTGCAAATACGACCATTGGCATCCTTGTTTCGCAAGACACGCCCAATGGATAATCCGACACCACGGTAATTGGGTGGAGGTCGAAGTAATGGAGCACTTTTCGAGAGGTTATTAATATCCCGTAAAGCAACTTCTGTATATGCAAGTACCTTTGTTTGGAATCATTAAGGACCTCACTAACGAAATAGACCGGCCGCTGGGACGGGGTACACATGCGCTTCTTCCTGGCGCCGACAATCTGGCGGTGCTAACCACCCGATTGGTCGTACGCGATATAGAGCAGGATCTCCTCGCCGTCATTTGGGGCCACCAACACCGAGGCGTGGTAAGAAACTTCTTGAAGCCATTGAAGGCCTCTTGAGCCTCGTTGGTCCACACGGAATGCTTCTCCCCGCGAAGGAGTTTGAAAAATGGCAACCCTTTTCTTCGAGCCCGCCGACAAAGCGACTTAGAGCTGCCATGCATCCATTAATTTCTGGGCGTCTTTAACATTTTGAGGTGGCTTCATCCTCATGATGGCACCAATTTTTAAAGGTTGGGCTCGATGCGGCGTCTACTCTGCGATGTTACCAGCGAGGTTTCGAGGGGGGCGCCAAAACACACTTTCCGGGTTTAATTTCCACCGGTACTCATTTAATTTGGCGAACACCTTTGCTAGATCGTCGACCAGGGGCAGGCACTTCGGGTTTTACCACGACGACATCGCCGACGTAAGCTTGAGCGAGGTCGGGGAATAAGGTCCCCGAGGCAGCCACGAATAGCCCGGCCGGGTAAAGTTGCTCCGGCATTCTTAAGCCCGAACGACATCGTATTGTAGCGATGAGAGGGGCTAAGCGGAGTGATGAACGAGTTTTTCTCTCGATCCTCGACCGCGGGCGTCGATGATAGCCCGAGTAGCAATCTAGGAAGCCGAGTAGCTCACAACCCGCAAATCGAATCAACAACCCGATCGGGTCGATACGGGGAGACCAAAGGGGTCTTTAGGGCAAGCCCTATTGAGATCGGTATAATCAACACATCCTCCATTCATTATTCTTCTTTTTTTACAAGGACCGGATTAGCTATCCGGTCGGGATGATACACTTCGCGAATAAAGCCGCCAGACTAACAATCTAGTTACTTCTACTTTAATGCTCTTTGTTTTATGCTTATTAAAGCGGCGTATTTTTGGGAAACGCGGTTTTACCCTCGGCTTGACACGTAGGTGGTGCTCGATCCGGCTCCGAGGTACTCCGGGCATATCGGGGGTTTCCATGCGAAAATGCTTACGTTATCCCATAGGAACCGGACGAGCCGTCTTCCTATTTTGGTCAAGATTCACGCCGATCTTGGTCGTCTTGGTCGCGTCGCCTTCCACCACCTGGATGTTTTTAGTATCCGACGGCTTGGTGGTCTTCTTCGCCCTCTCTTCCCCACGGTATCTCGAGGTCGAGGGATTCAGCTTCTTCGCGTTCTTGATGACCTCCTCTGCCTTATTGGTCGGAGGATGAACTCCCTTTTGTCGAGGCCTTCCTTCTCACAGGCGTAGGCCATATGCACATTGGCCCGACACGTCAGGACCCCTTCTCCGTGGGGATATTCGGGATGAGGTAGCCATAGTGTGGAACCGCCATAAGCTTGGTGAGGCCCGGACACGCGATGATGGCATGGTATGAGGAGTTGAAATCAGCGACGACAAAGCTCATGTATTGGATGCGATGATCTTTGGGCGTTGCGAATTGCACCACGGTGGGTGACCTGCCCAGAGGTACCGAAGACTCTCGGGCAAGATGCCCTTGAAACGGGTGGTCGTAGGGCTTGAGATCGTCCTAGGTAATGTCGGGGCCTTCATCGAGTTCTTGAACAACATGTTGAGGCGCGCCCCCGTCGATGAGGACCTTCAAAAGCGGAGTCGCCCGATCACGGATCGAGGACCGGCGGGAAACACCGAGTGCGGGTTATTGCACCATTGGTCGTCGCGGCTGAACGTAATGACCCGTTCGGAGAATGTGGGACATATCGGGTACGTAACCCCTTCTTTGAAATCCTTCACGGTCGGGGACATTACGGGCAGAGATCTCACGGTCTCGCCCCACCTACCTGGCCGTAATGGCCACCCATTATCATGTGGATGACACCGTCTTACGCCGATAGCGATGCCTCGGGTCAACATCTTCCTCTTGCTCCTCCTCCCGATTGTTCGGGCGAGGCTTTGGCGCTTCTTGCGGCTGCTCGTCGGCGACCTTGAGCTTTTGCGTTCGCTCTCATACTCGGCGTTAAAGTGCCAACACTCGGCCCGGACTATGATTTAAGTCCGGGTGCAGGGGACACTTGCCGTCGGCAGGAGCTTTTTGATGGGGTCTTGCCCGGTTGAGCGGCTTTTTCTTGCCGCCTTCCTTGGCGTTGTTGACTCCCCTCCTCGGCCGGTTCCGATCACGGCGGCGCTTCGCGATAGTTGCGGGTCCTTCATCCCGTCGATTAACATCGCAAGAGTTGTCGGGCCTACGGTCATCGTGGCGCTTCGTCGGCGTCGCTTCTCGTCCACGGGGAGCATCCGCCGGTGGGAGTTCTCCGGCGGGGACAGTAGCCGTAATCCTTGTGGAAAAAGCGTGCTTTCGGCCCTCGTCATGTCCAGGTAAATCTGCGCGCCACGTCCAAGAGTTTGGACATAGTGGTTATCTTGGACTGTGGAGGCGAGACCCTTGGTGAACGCCCAACACATTCTTCGTCGGTGATGTGCGGGATCGTTAGGGCGCGTAAAGCGACGGATGTACTCGGAGCGGTTCGTTGCGGCCAAGGCGCAACCGCTCGGATCGTATTCGTGCCAGCGCTGCGGGTGGACTTATAAGTCTTTGATGAAGATCTCTTTTACATCTTGCCATGTGCGGAAGCCTTCCCTCGGGGAGAGCCGGGAGCGGCGATTGGCCGCTGGTCGAGGCCGATTGGGAAGTAGTTCGCCATGACGTCCTCCCGCCTCCGGCCGCTTCGATCGCGATCTCGTAGATCATGACCCTGGCTTCGGGATCTTGGTCGCGGTGTACTTTGGCCAGGCGTTAGTTCCCTTAAGCCCAAAGGGCCACCGGACGACGGAGATCCAGGGTGGTACGGCCGAATCGTGGTGATTGTGAGGTTACCGGTTGGGTTCCATTACAACATGTTGTATTCTTCTCAACAGCTGAGAATGCCCAACCCCGTCATTTGGTCAAGTATTGGAGATCTGTCCAAGAGCCATTGTCAAAGACGGACTCAGCGATTACTCTCAATTTTTTTACTGTTATTGGTCAAGGGATCCAAAGTCAAAAAATTGCAAAGCAAAGGAACCCAACCAAAAGTACGAATAATTTTAATCAATGAGGCCAATATTGGAGATCCTGTGCAAGAGCCATTGTTAAAGATAAGACTCACTGATCACTCTCAAAGTTTTTGTTTTTTGGTCAAGGGATCCAAAGTAAGGAACTTGCAAAGCAAAGGAAACCAACAAAAAGTATGAATAATTTTAATCAATGAAAATATATCACTTTGTCAATATCAACGGTACACTAACAAACAAATAATTATAATTATGATTAAATTACCTGTTACGGACACCAAAGGGGTATAAAAGAATTGAAGAATTGGCAGGCCTCCAACATATACATATACTGAAACAATTATGTGGAAAATAAATATGTGGTTTATGAGTACTCATACCTTCATAATATGCTCCTGTATGCAAACAAAGGGCATGTACCCACCACCAGAGTGTGCTAAGTTGAACTCATGTACATACAGCCATAAGTCATAGATGCATAGAGCTATAGCTCATATGGTAATAAAGAAAACAGACCAAGATGTATAGATCCTTTACTATAAAAAGTTCATATATTTATCTTAATAAAGTATTTAGTACATCACTGAAATCTCTTAAATGTTTTTATTCATGCATGTCTGCTATATGGTAACACATGCATAAGTATCATGGCCATAGTTATGTTCTTAGGAATCGGACGCCAATGGGTTCGAGGGCGGGCTGATGGCTGCCAACGACAATGATCTAAAACAGCATGGAATCCGAATGCTTCCATGTGGAATGATAATTGTCCTAGAAAAAAAAAGGGTTATAGCATCATGTCTAAAAATGCATGAGTCAATGGAGCTTTTAATTTTAAACTTAACCTTGAGTTTCGGGAATGAAAGGATCGAGATGCCCAAGAGGGGGTGAATTGGGCTAATCTAAAATTTTAACTTAATTAAACAACCTACTAGCCCATATTCACCCTCTTGTGCCTACGTGTGTTTCTAACAACTACCGCGACAAAAGTTTTGCACCCTAGGTTCCAATCCTACTCTAGCATGGCAATTCTAAGAATGTAAAGACATGAAATAGAATTGCGGAATGTAAATGCGGAAAGTAAAGAGAGGAAGGAACACGACGATTTTTCCCGAGGTATCGAGGTGTCGCCACACCCCCTAATCCTCGTTGGAGCACTCTCTCAAGAGTATTGCTCCCCCCTTAGTCCTTGCAAGAACTAAGTGCTCTCTATGGGTTGATTCTTCGACACTCCGCCACGGTGAATCACCCAAAACCGCTCACAAGCTTGCTTGAGCCACCCACAAGCACCACCGGGTGATCTTCAAGCCATGATCCGCCACAAGCCGCCTAGGTGATGGCGATCACCAAGAGAAACAAGCACGAACTCTCACTTGACCTCAACAAGCCTAGGAGAAGAGTGGATGCACACTTGAATCTCTCAAACACTCTAAGGATGATCCTTAATCTTGCATGGATGACCACCTTAGGGCTCTTGCTCTTCCTTGCACTCTCAAGGGTGTTTCTCAGCTGAACAAGTGGGCAAGAGTAAGGGCAAGGTCGAGGGGACAAAGCATATATAGCCCCCATCAAACAACTCCACGAAATCGCCTTCTTCAAGCGAAATCAGCGACGGGGCCGCGCAGTGCTGAGTCCGGCCAAGCGTCCGGCGATCGCGTCCGGTCGAAGAGACACCGCGGCCGACATGCCCCGAACGAAGGCCCCGGCCATCGCTTACGGTCACGCGACCGGAAGCATCCGTCGGGCGTCCGGCCCCGACCGCCGAACATGCTCTCGCCAGACGCACTCCACCGGAGCGCCCCGGCGGAGACCGAGCGGCCCGGCCGTCGCGTCCGGGCGGTCGTCCTGGCCAACTCTCGGCCTTTTCCTTCTCCGTCTTCTCGACTCCGTGAATTGCTTCAACTTCCAACATGTCTCGCATAAATTGAGCTACCTAGTGCTAAAGAAACTCAAGTGTGCATCACGACTCGCCTCTAGACTCATCTAGGTCAAGCTACTCATTCGTACCCCCTTTAATAGTACGGCCGAAAAATAAAAACAAAGTCCTAACAACTAATCCGATGTCACCCGACTCCGCCGACAATCGAACTAGCCGCCCTTAACCTTGTCGCCCATCCTCGAAAAACCGAAACGAATTCCATCGTGGGGCGAACAAACTCATCGCCCCGAGATCACCATTACCATGACCTAACTCTCAATCTTTTTTCGCAAAAACACACGCTAGTCATGGTAATTTTATTGTCATCAATCATCGAAACCCAATCTAGGGGCCTAGATGCTTCAAGGAATATCGAGCTATGCCAACCATCTTTCTAAGGTGATTCTTTGCCATCATCGTAATATTTGCCGCCGCGACCGCTAAGGCGATTTGCATTGGCCAACATGAAGCGTATTGAGTCTGACTAAGTTGTTCAAGTATTTCCTTTGTCTCTGTTAGGGCATAAGCACCACGGAAGTGTAAGATATTGAGCTGAGCATTCCATGTGTCCATATGTTCAATCATATTTCTAAGTGTAGGATAATTAAGGTCAATAATGTTGTATCCTATGACATGTGTGATATGTTTCAGAGAATAGAACATGGCAGCTGCCTCTTGCTCTATTGCTGTTTTTTTAAATCCTCCACAAAATATATGGGTCCATTCTCCTATCGTAATATATGTTTCAAATCGATCATTTCCTGTCTGTATGCTCTCAACAATTGGCTTACTATTAAAAACCTTTTCCACAGCTACATTAAAGATTGTCTTCAACCGTGCTGTGTATGTTTTAGGCATAGGCACCTGAATCAAGATGATACATTATTTTATTATCGGATAACACATACATATGAGGATAAGTCATACTACAATATTGTTTGAGGAACACTGTAATAGTTTTTTCCCCAGTACATACCTCGGAATCCTTTGAAGCATCTATGAAGGCATCAAGCTGTAATGGAATAATTTTCCTTTCAATGATAGCATGAGGAAAACTATTTAAAAGTTGGGTTCTGGTTGTGGTGATCAGAAGCTTCTGTATAACATCATTGACGAAAGCCGTATTACCAGAATACTTGTTGCAACTGCAATTGCTACATGGAAGCTCTTCTATAAGTACACAGAGTTCCTCCCTCATGTCAGTCATTTCTTTTGAGATCTTGGCACACTCAGAAATAATAGCAGCTTTATTTGCATATAGGTTTTTCAGCTCTGCAATCAAGAGATAACTGTAGTCTGGCGCCTTTAGTTCATACCCAGATGGAATATTGGCAGCAAAACTATCCTTCAATTTCACTGTTCCTGCAGATTAGTGATACGGCAGGTTTAGAATCAATAGCATGTTAAAGTAATGTATAAATCATCATAGGTCTAGTGCACCTGTTATTGGTGAACTTGAAGCTGTAAGAGGTAATATGGTTAGTGGATCAATGAATATCTGCGGGCTATATGCTGCATTAAAAGTGCATATTCAGATTTAATAAATACATACAGATATTAAAGAATTTTAGGAAAAGTGGTTTGTATTTATAAGAGACTATAAAGATAATTGCGTACCTGTTATCCATGGAATTTGAGCCCATTCGTGTTCTTTGGACCACGGAACCATCTCAAGATGGGAGTGTCCAACATCTAAGGCTGGATTTGATAAAATTCTCGTCTGTGTAAGGGGTTCGTCCGTATAAAGGACGTAGTTAGGGGCTTGATATGATATAAATGATGAACCTATATATATGTCTAGTTGATCCCTGATATTCTCAATAATCTCCTGAGGATTATTGTTATTAGGATCATGGTCTCCACTTAACCTTGCGATGATCGCATACGGAACATGAGCTTCCGGATCTGTACATAACGTTGAAGACACATTTTCCATTAGCGTATATAAATTTTTGCTAGTAATGTATCTTTGTAATGGTACCTTCTCTGGAAGGTGGCAGCACCATGATTGGGTAT
Organism: Hyparrhenia diplandra; assembly: GCA_015847255.1. Lineage (NCBI taxonomy): Eukaryota > Viridiplantae > Streptophyta > Magnoliopsida > Poales > Poaceae > Hyparrhenia > Hyparrhenia diplandra. The sequence continues at coordinate 77,017 of JADLZK010009805.1, forward strand.
GCGTCGATGAATTCCCTAAAAAAGGAAACATATTAAGGATGGCTTAACGTGTACTGCATATATGATTTCAGACATTTATGTATGTATGAAAAATAAATCTTATCACAGTTATTCCTAAAAATCTCACACTTCATGCACCAAAGGATCGCTCACTAAAGTATTTTCCATGAGCTGTTGACAATCTGAACATTTATTTTCACAGTGATCTGTAAAAAAGCCCATCAATAGTCTAACATTCTCTTATAAATACAGTTCAGCTTAAGGACACCCATCGGTGGCCTCTTCCAGTTCACCTGTTGGCGTACAGGTGCTCCATGATCTTGGGATTTAAAACTGCACATTTCCTGACCATATGAGTTGATCAGGCGAGCAAGACATTCAGCCGGTCTCCTACGTCCTCTTCTCGAATCAAATTTCGTTCTGTCCATAGATTATATAACGTGATACGCTGACTAGAGGCTTCTCAGGGCCATGTAATAAAAAAAAAATTAAAATGTAATGCAAGGACAAGCCCAGCGGCTAACGGGCAACACTGCCACACACCAAGCAGAAACAAAAAGTCGCACAAGTTACAGCAAATATTTGGCAAAAGCTTAAACCCGATCAACTGCATTGTTGCTCCAATACAATGGCGCCTACAGAAAGCATATATACCACCCATGTAACAAAGGGGGCTAAGTGATGCAGGAGATGAGCTAAGAATCACATACAGTTTACAAGTTACAACAACATTTCCGTAACTACATTTGACAGTTAGCAATCTTCTATGGAGTATAGTACAACCATGACAGGTTCACTGATGGCACTCGCTTAGTAATCACATCACATGAATATCTAGAATGAGGTCACCCCATGATATTGATGAACTCATTCCTACCAAACAAAAATGTAAGACGGTGATGGTTCAAACCACACACCACCTAGCTTTCAGCATTACTGCTTCCTTAGTTAAGTCAAGGATCGGCGGAATTGCTTTGCAAGTTCTTGGAAAAACTTGACATTTGATGGTTTTGTTCTGCCCACCGCAGACTTGAAATGTCTCATTGCTACTCGGATGTCAAAGCTCTCCTGATGAAAAAAGAGTACTCTATCAGTAAACTTCTAACAGCACCCAGTGAAAATGCATATGCTCATGCCACTAGATTGGGAAGAATGCCACTAGATTGGGAAGAATGAGTAGCATACATCAAGTGCGGCAACAGCAGCTTCCCTGCAGATAAGCTTTATGTCAGCGCCAGTGTAGCCTTCTGTGAGTCTAGCAAGTTCGTTTAGATTCATGTCAGCACTGCATGGCATGCTGCGTGTATGAATCCGGAAAATATCTGCACGGTCAGCTTCGTTTGGTGGTTGCACATCCAGCACCCTATCAAAACGACCTAGGGCATATATCGATCTCAAAATTAGATCAAAAGGAGTGTAACAAGCACTATATGTGTAACACCAGAAATCAATTTAATCACTGTTCAATGTACAAAGACTAAATAACAAATGAACCAATAACCTGGCCTCAGAAGTGCAGGATCAATTTTATCAGGACGATTTGTAGCTGCAATAACAGTAACACCAACTCTCTGGTCCAAACCTGTTGCCACGAATAATTATGCACCATAAAAGTTTACAGACCAATAGGAGCATGTATATAGAAAAGGTCATCAACACATTTCAACTGCATATGGCTAGAACTGAACAACATTGACTGGAAATATCATAATCAGATGTTTGATGCTTGGCTTATGTCCAGGAAACAAAATAAATAATTTTACTTGACAGCCTCTAATCACATGCTTGCCACGCTTTTAGAGTGTAGTGAAGAAATAAGCTGATTATATCTTACTACTAAAAACTCAAATGTTATCGTCATCACCCTAATCCCCGCCCCGCTCCCCCTAATCCAATCCGCCCGCCTGCGAAACCGGGCGGTTCCCAGCGCAGCTTCCTTCCATCGCTCCCCACCCGCTCCCCACAATCCCGTCTGCTGCCCAGCTGCGAAACCCGGCAGTTCCCAGCGGCGCGCTTTCCTTCCATCGCTCCCCCACCCCGCGCACCTTCCTTCCTTCCATCGCTCCCACTTCCCGCCGGCCGTGGCGCAAGGAACTGGTGTCGGCGGGAGCTGACGGGGCGGCCAGGCGCACACCAGCGCCGGCGCCGTCGCTTCGCCCGTCGCGGAACCGCCGCTCACGGCACGCAACCCTCCACCACACCGCGCGCGCCCTGCGCTCCCCGCCCTAATCCCCGCCCGCGTCAACCAAAAAGGGAGGCGTATCGTCCGGCCGCCGCCGCACTCCAGCCCGTGGCGCTCCGGCCCGTGTCCGCCGTCCACGCCACCGGCGACGCCGCGCCGCTGCCTCCGGACCAGGTGTCGGGCCTTTACCGGGCAACAACCGCTGCCACCCGCCACGCCGCTCCCAGTCCCCGCCGTGCTCCGCCGACGCCGACCCGCCCGTGCCAACCGCCACCGGCGCTTGCCACCTTCACTGGAGCTGAGGAGATTGCCGCCGCCAGCGCTTGGCACCTTCATCAAAACTTCCTCGGCCACCCAACAGGTATGCCCTCCCTTTCTCTTGATCTGAATGTGATGCTCCTCAACCTTCTCTCCTCACTTTGTTCTCAGGTGAAATCATTCCTATTTGGAGCGGTTTCCAATATGCAAATGGAGAGGTACAGAAGGGTGATGATGCTCTAAGTTTTCTAAATTGCATGCCATTGAGCATTCCACGCAGCTGCAATCTACAAGTATCTAATTAGAGTTGACCCATACTCTCCAGTAACCAATTAATTCTCTATTTATTTTGGTGGCTGCTAATCCTAGGCAATCAAGTCGATCAAGTCAATCTACAAGATGATAGACTAGAGAACATGGATTTTCTGAATTCAAGATAACGAACTGGGTCATCAAATTGCAGGATTTTATCTTGGTCAAACTATGAGAATGATCAGTTCGTATGGTCACACATGACTTCTTGATGTGTTTAGTTTGTGACTGTTTAGCCCTTCTCATTGTCAGTATCTGAAACTCCTTTTGGTTCCAATTGAATCCTGCCAATAGTTGAGCCCTGAATTGCTATTTATCCTTTGCAACCACCGCTGATTGCTATCAAATTAGGAGCAAGATGATTTGCAAACCTACCTGTTGTTAGTCTTGCAGCAGCTCTGAACATGCGTGCTACCGCTACTGGTTTATTTTGGCAGCAGCTCTGAACATGCAGCCGCCACTGTCACTGCGCGGCACGGGCGATCCTGTCCTCCTAAAGATGATTTGCTTATTTATTTGGCACTGGGTGCATAAGCCTGAATGCAACATTGATTGGCATGTGACATTGTGAATAGGTAGCTTCTCTAATACAATAACTGTGTTGCCGAATAGCTACCTTCTCCAAGTGCTTGTTCAGTCCATCATCGTTGTTAACTTGCTTGTATAATAGAGAGAAGGTATTTTTTTTTTTCTGTACTAAATTTGTTGAAAGCATCTTCTCTTTCTGGCTCTTATCCTTTGTTGTTATTATTTTCTCAAAAAATGTATGAGGGTTTTGCATCATTATATTAAGAAGATAAATATCCTTTTGTGGTCTGTACTACCCATCTAAGCTGAAATCAACTTCATACATGTTATCACTGATGAAAGTTTTGCTCACTCCAGTTCAGTCGGAGAATTGTTCAGAGAGCACATCACATTGTGACCTCAATATTATTATTGTTGTTTTTATTTCAATTTTTCTTCAGTGAATTTTTTCAACCTTCTTCATATTTGCTTATTGAGTCCGCTGTTACAATCTCTCTGAAATCGTTGCTCTCGTGCAGATTCTTCATCACCAACTCGATAATTGATCTTGCAGTAGTTGGTCTTAATAATTATACATAAGGTCACCAATTCTACAAGGTCAGCAACCTCACCATTCGTTCCCTGTTTGCATCTGAATCATCTGAATGATCGAACAGTAATGGCTAATAACAAAAGCATTTCTGTTTTTGTTTTTGTTCAACAATGAAACATGATATATCTTGAATAGATGAGATGTTGTGTGGTCTGATGGTTAGTCTTCTATTTAAGTGAGTGGGTGAACAGAATACATTTCAAGGCGTTACAGATAATTAACCAACCATTAGTGCTTGAAAAAAAAAACAAGGGTAGAAAGATCCCGTAAGAAAAGTACAGAAGCATTCATTCAGTTCCTCAGTCTCTGAAGCTGTGTGATTCAGCTCTAGATTATATAAAACCATGATGTTGTTTCTTTAATGGTAATTTATGGTTTAGTGATGTTAAAAAAAGACAGATTAGGTTTGTCTTATGATCTATGTAACCAAATTGCATATATTCTGAAAAACAGTCTCCTTTTAGATTGTTTTGATCTCACACTGTTTTGATCTCACACTGTTTGATCTCACCAATGGGACTGAACAGGAGACTAAAGGATCTGGCCTGAACCACTTTGCCTATTTAACTATAGTGACTACAGGTGGGATTGATAGCCTCTTCTGGACCTGGTTTTCTCCTGACATAACAAAATTACCAATTGTAGATAACCCATATCATCTATTTTGCAGCTGCAGAACTCATCTCTGTAAAAATACTACTCGATACCTCAAAGCAAAACTAAGGGTGAGTGTAGTTTAATTTCTGCAAGTTTTGATATAATGCAGTGACATGACAAAGCTGGCTGCAAGGCCATTTGTTTGGGAAGCCTAAAACCGCGCGTATGCTTTTAGTTCTATAGATATTCAGATGTGCAATACACTGACGTTCAGCTCATGAGTTGTTGTATATTGTTATCGCCTCAAAGCAAGATGACATAATTAAGGCTAACACATTCAGTACCTGACATGTAGTAGTGGTTTAGTGGAATGTTTTGCACAAATCAAATAATTGAGTTCTTGCAACTAAAAAAAGCAAACTGAATGCAAACACAGTGCAAGAAACAAGTATTAGATGCAAAGCTGATTATTATGGAAAGAGTAGTCTAATTATCATTCAAAGCTGATTATGGAAAGAGTTGTTTTAATTTAGCAACTCTACTGCTGTTCAGCTCTCTTTATCTGTCAATACTTCATTTGCGGATCCTTGACAATTCAAAATGGATGATTTAAGTGTTTAAGTTCAGAAATACTACAGGCTGGAGCATATTCTATGTTGCATGATTGCAAGTAAGAATAAGTTTGTCTCTGCTTTTACCAGGACACATCACTGATCCTATCATAAGAATCATATGTTAGTGTAACTGAATGAAGTGACTTGGCAATATAGAGCTTTTGTTTTTATCCCATGATTAAAAAGATCATTTTGAATAAAGTCAATTGATAATACGGTGACTGATCCTATGTGTGCTTTACCAGGGTACATGACTGACATTTTTTCTTTTTATCCCAGAATTTCAAGACCATTTTCAAAGGTTGAATGATATCTAGACGCTCCGCCGTCCGCCACGCATGCCTCACCAAGGACCCCATCATAACCGTCAAAATCCAGGTACAACCACATCTGTTGTTCTTGTATGTCCATGGGCCTTACAGGATCCGCTTCAGTCAGTGCTATGAATGCTTCCTGATTATAATTCTTCTACTGTGATTTAGTTGTTTTTTGGCCAATCAATTTCGTTAGTGTGTGATTTCTACTTAACGCCAAAAAATAAAACTACTTGCTTTCTAAATTGAGTTTAGTCTGAACCTGCAAATTCATTTGTTACTGTTGTCTCAGGTGATCAGCGGAGAGGAACCGTAAGGAGCTACAACATCGATAGATCATTCTTGTGGCTCGATTGGTGATATGGGGGGTTCAAGTTCACAACAGCTCACTAAGCAAGGTATGTTCTCTGAGTTATCATGACAGGTCACTACAGGTTATTAAAGATCATGTTGGAGTGCCACATTATATCATGATACTTTTTGGTTGTGCCTTATCAAGAAAATGGAGATTCAGAATCTATAACCTATTAGGCTGAATAGAATTTGTGCCTAATTGATGTTGTTTGACAGCCTACAATTTTGTCAAATCTAATTGTTACCCAGCCGCACATGGCAAGAGTGGGTGATTTAGATATAATTAAGGAGGTTATTTTGAATCATTTTCATAATGGCAACGTGGGTCACAGGTTCCAGAATCCATACCACTCTGATCAGACAATTCCATTGAGGAAATTGGCCTACTTCTTTTATTCATGAATTTTACTGGTTTTGGATTAAACTAAATGTGGTTATGCAATTTATTAACAGTACATCTGGCAATTTTTTTTTGTTAATTAAATTGCTCACACTTGGTTTTGTGGGTGAATGTAAATATATAATGCTAGCTTTGGCAAAAATCAACCTAACAGAAACAGTCATAGGCCTTATTTCCGATTAGGTTGTTTAACTGTGTAATTACTAATAAATCTACCTACACAGGACTGATGTGTACTGCATGCTATTAGTACTACTGAAATAGTTCAGAGTACACTGTTCAGTGATCGTTTTTCAATTATAATAAATGGTATATGTGTACACATTTCATTAGATATGTGCCGTTCATCGTTGTCTGTTGAGTGGTTATTCAGTGCTGCATTCTTTTGTTTCAGGTTTTTGGATTCGGCCCAGACAAACAACATGAATCAGGTTCACACTGCTCTCCTTCCATTTTTATAGTGAATCTATAATTGTCATAACTTACATGCCAATTAGCCAATTTCGATCACCACATTTGGCCCTAATTTCATGATGGGTCATGCATTCAGATGTCGCTCCCCCTATCAAACTTGCTCTTTGATTGTTTGAACTATATATGACAATAGCATGCCACTGAAGATGCGTTTAAAACTTACTGCTGAGCATTTACTAATGATATGATGACTCTTCATTTGTTATTCAGAAAACTAATGAAGCGCCCTCAACATTTTCATGGATGGTCCTGATCATTTTCTTTCTCAGGTTTGTGTTGCCTGATAGCCATTACAAATATGATTTAAGTAGTCAACTTGAATTTAATTGCCTAAATCTCTTGGCAGTTAGTTTGTTTTGTGTTTTCAAATTTACTGCAGATTGGTGGTACAAACCCTTGCTGATTGGTGGTACAAACCCTTGCTGCATGTGTCTGATAGCTTTGAGCCTGCCAACGACGCCAACAATGGGGAGACCCGGAGATCACCAATGTCATGGAGTACCAGGCCATCGCGATGCAGAAGCTTCTGAAGATCATCAATGGTGTTTCAGAGAATGATCATTCTGTCCATCCGAAGAGGCTACTATTTTTTGGTGTTTCAAAAAATTAATAGCACTCTGAAGCAGATCCCCTCTCAGCATACTTTCCTTTTCTTACTTTCTCTTTCAGTTGGAAAATTATAATTATATATGGCATTCCAAGTGCTACAGATATGTAACATTGAAGACTTATGCAATCTTGATGTTCTGAATATCATGCTTGCAGTATTTTTTTTAAAGATAACAATACAGCGCATGCTCATTCATATGTATATTACCCGTTGCAACGCGACGGGCATTTACCTAGTTAGAATAAAACACGATAATAAAGTATGCATCATAAAAGTGTAGATGTTAGACAGATTATGGGCCTAGTGTGCGGACTGTTTTCTCCTGTAGGCCAATGGGGGCCAGGTGCAATCCGCTAAAGGGGTTTCCCTCAGCCTGTACCCTCCCACCAGTATAATAAATAATTCACACATATCTCTATGCTTGCAGTAGAGATCAACAGAAGCTTGTACAAAACAAAATAAGATAAAATGGTTATCGACACTGTCCAACCGTGCATAAGGACAAGCAAATGGCTAATACTCCAACTGAATAACATTTACTGGAAACATCATAATC
>JADLZK010009806.1:0-164766 GCA_015847255.1 Hyparrhenia diplandra
CATACTATGAGAAGACTTGACCGTGAGGCAACTCAATCCAAAAAGTGGACTAAAACATTCTAGAAGACACCAGAAGACACCAGAAGGAGGCAGAGACCGAGCAGGAACAGAGTCCTGGCGATCGCCGCCTCTGATCCTGGCGATCGCCAGGATGGACCCACCTGTCAGCCTCATCTTTGGAGGTCGGTTTCTAACCGACATTGAGGTTGTATCTACGCCATTGCTCAAGGTCGGTTTGATCCAAGGGCCATCGTTCATCGCCAAGGGCTATATAAACAGACCCCCTTACCCCTGGGTGAAACCCTAATCTAATTCCACTCATATCTTTTGACCTGTTGGTCATTGAGGTGTCCTAATGTGAGGACAACCTCTCCACTAGAGAATTAGGTCTAGACTCTCCAATGTAGTAGATTAGCAACTAGAGAGTTAGGGATAGTGGAGCTGCGCTCCGGTTCTAGAGATGTCTATAGAGTTTGGTATGTCTTGTATCCTTTCTTTGTAAGATTTATGATTCATATATTTATCTTCTCTATTTACTTCCATATATGGTTAGTATAGTTGTTATACCATTGCATAGGATCTTCGCTCGCATCGAGTGCTCTAGTTATAGACATAATTAGAGTAGTAATTGATAGTGTAGACATGGTGTCTAGACTAGAGATTACCTGAGATTGCACCCAACCCCACGGATAGTTTGTGGTAGCCCCGTGTGGTGACACCACGACGGCCGGCGTATTCCACCACGTTCGGGTTGGTGTTTGTAGGACCGTAGTCGAGGACTTCCTAGCCCCCTTCTCATCTCTTTTACGTGGCTAGTGTTACGATGTCCCGAAGTGCTTTGGTGTGATTGCTATCATAGAACCTAAGTAATAGAGAAGTACATAGGAATCTTGATCTCTCCCGTTGTCCTCTCAACTTGCTAGCTGCACATTTATCATGGAATTCGCTTGTGCGATATTATTCATAACTCCTGTCATATATCATTTACCCCCTCACTTTAGTCTAGTGGTTTGCTAAGTTAGTAGATGCATGATTGTGATTTATTAGAATTCTTTAGCCAAAACTTCCCTGTGGATACGATACTCTAGAATACTCTCCTAGGGAAAAGCTACAATGGTATTCTGTGCGCTTGCGGAACCTTCATATTCTTTTAGCACTTAATAAATACCAACAAGCTTTTTGGCGCCGTTGTCGGGGAAGCAATTGGCGTAAAGATTTTAATAATGATCTTGATGTCTGCTAATTTAGTGTATCACTAGCTTTAGTAGGATTACCCTTGTTCTGTTGAGTTGTGGAATAGACAGGACAAAAGATGCCGTTGCGACCTTCCGGCAAGATTCCACGAGAAAAGAAAAGAAGAAAGATTGAAGAACCCAGGGTGCCTGATCAGTCAAGATTCATCAACATTGGAACCCTGTTATCTCAAGGTATGTATTTAAATATATTATTCTAACCATGTATAGATTAGAGAAGAAGTCGCCGTCACAAGAATTCAATGACACATCTAAAGTGACGTACATAGAGATTTTGCACCTCACGGTAAGTATGATCAATAAAGGTGAGATAGTCTTGCTCATGGACTCTAAACTTATTGAGTAGTTATCCTTTAAATTTCTTGCATTCATTGCATCAATTCATGCATTCACTCCGCTTAGTTTATGTTTTCTCATAGTAGATCCATCGCATGTTTAGTTCCTTGCATACATCCTTGTCATTTGCATCTAAAAAAAAAAAAAAAATATATTTCCTCACCATGATCATGCTCTTTCATCTCTAATTGGATAAATCTCTGTAGTACTTTCATGCCACCTTTGTTTGCTGTAGTATGCTTTGGTTTGGAAGTGCTCCATGGGTACTCCCAAAGGCTTTTAAATTAGGCGTGGTGCTTTGGTTAAAATGCCTTCCTTAATTAAATTATACATGGAGTCTAGTTTGGTTATTGAACTAAGAATTGCTTGCGTAGACATTGGATATTTTGTTGGACTAACCCCTGCAGAAAACTCACAAATCCAATTCGGGTAAGTAAAGAGATGAACTCAGATTAGAGATGAAGCAAGGCATACGATGAACTCTAATCTTGTGCAAAAGGAGACTCGGCTCATTCATCATTGAAGAACTGTAAGTATCGACATTCATTTGGTCTTTGGCCACAAGTTACATTTGCCTTGAGCCATGCTAGAGTGCAACCACAAACAAAAATGTGATATAAGACAAGATAAAATTTGTGCTAAGAGTAAACAAGGAACCATCTTTTCATTAGCATATATAAGATCTTATGAACTTTGACAACAACCCCTGTTTCAACCATGTTGTATATTCCCTCGGGTATGTGTCCACTAATATTTTGCAGGAAAGGATCTGTGCTATGTCTATTCAATGAAGAAGAGTGTCATACAACACGATCTAGAAAAGCTATCACTCGAAGGAAGTGGATGGACAAAGCAACAGGCCCATAAGAACATCAAAGACAAGATGAACAACGTCTAAGGACATGGTGATTGCAACACACGACTAGGGATGGTTCAGCATTCACACTTAAAGTGTTGAGTGACAGGAAGGCTCGAGCATGGGGGAGGAAGGTCAACTCCCCTAAAGATCATCCGACATTACTCCTCCTCTTCTCAAGCTCCCGTCACTCTGACATGCTGGTTTGCAATCCCTCTACTCACTATTACTTTGTCTCTCTAAGTTTGAATAGTTAATAAATGTCATACATCAAAATCAAACTTAAGATATAATAAAATTTCCCGCTAGAGAAAAAAATAATAGTGAGCACTTCCTAATTAAAATATCCAACCAAAACTTTTTCTAGCATAGAAGCAATCTTTAGCTCCATGACAATTCTACCCTTGTTTACAATTACTTGTATATTCCTTTGGGTATCTGTTGTCAACTAATACTGCAGGAATAAAACCATCAGAGGAGCTAAAAGGTCCTAGCACAATTTGAAGAACAAGAAATAAAGGACGATGCAACAAAAGAGATAAGTGAGGAGCAAGATACACAAGAGGACAAAGAAGGAAAGCTTCGAGCAAAAGAAAAGGACCACTCCAAGGTGTTACGGTGCCGTCACATTCCAATAATGAGTTAACATCTTGAGGACACACTTTGAGCAAAAAGGTGGAGAAGCCTATCAGTCTCTCCAAAATTCAACAAGTGAATGTCTTACAAGCATGCACACTAAACAGGACGCTGCCTATGTCCATCATCAATGCTTTACTCCAACTCATAAGACCAGCAAAGAACATGGGTGACATCGTCCTTCACCATCTCAAGGAGCACGACCGTCAAGATCAGATAATACACTCAAGGAAACGACAAGGTAAGAAGTCTCGTTCAGAGGACTTAAAACACTGAACCCTCACCGAAAGGTAAGATCGGTAGTTATCCATATTTAATGCATAGCATATTTACCTCTTTGCATAGCATAATTATTTTCCATTAGCATATTTACATTATAGCACAAGCCTTGCATTAGAAAAGAAAATAAATATTTGTTTGTTGCATAGATAGTGAAAAAAAAACTCTAAGCCCCATGTGAGTAATTTTGTGGCGTGTAACAACCCACAAGGATATTTATTGTGGTGGCATAAAAAAATATAATAAATTTGCATGCATCATCATCCTTATTTGCATAGAAAATCCAAAAAAATATTAATGTTCTTTGAACTATTGTCTTAATGGAATTATCATAATCCTTGGCAACAAGAAGCTAAGTGGCTAAAACCACTAACGCTTAACTAGTTCCACTAGCTTTGTTGTTTATTTGAGTTCAGCAGGATTCAAGGAAGAGAGACATGATAGGATGACACCATCGTCGTTGTCTACCTCTACTTCTACATCATCATCAAAGACTATGTCAACATCCAGCTTGGGGGAGGGCAACCCCCATGTATCCAGATAAGTATCCCTCTATCTTATTTAATATTAGCTAGATTTGTTTGCTTTATTAGAAAGAAATAAAAAGATGCATAACTAAGAAAACCAAATAAAAAGAGTCTTTCTAGTCTTTATTAAAGAGTCTTTATTAGAGTGAGAACAAAATAAACTCTGAAGATAATCTCTAGCCTTGGAGATGATGAATAGTTGCTCCGTAGTAATTCCTTTCAAGTACCTACCTTTCAAGCTTAATTTCTCTCGAGCTTTTAAATGCAACTGCTTTGACTTGAGATTTGCTCTGAACCTGAAACCTGTGGGTAGCAAATGCTTGCTCTAAAGTCTAGGTAATTGACGGATATGATATATGAGAGTCTGAGCTACTATTTATCTTACTCCTAGTGATACTAGATTTCTGGAGATTTATCTTTTAAAAATTAAAAGTGCACATGATAAGTTCCTTGTATGACAGAGTGTTGAACTTCCTACCACAGCCATATATACATGCTCCATAGATTAGGAAAACCCTTTGACATATATAGGCTGCTTGCTTTGCATTGAGTTTGTTCAATCTTTGTTGACCCTTAGAAACTTGTCATGCTGATCATGTACACTCCACCTCACTCCACTCCATTCCATTCCACTTCATTACACTCCACCCCGCTCCACTCTACTCCACTTGCATTTATGCTACTTCTACCCTAGAAGTACGCATCCACAAAGCATCCATCAAATATCCACAAAAAATGTTCTACTCCTACTCTGGGAGAGAGCAACCAAAAATATTTTCTACACCCATCCATTTAGCCAACATCTTACAAAGCTCCATTACTCTTATCTATCTCTCAAAAATTTATCGCAAAAGAGACTTGGGTTGTATTGAAAAAAAAAAGAGAAGAAAAAAAAGTGAATAAAGGAGAGTTAAAAAATGGACAAGTGTCCGCTGAAAACAATGGGTACTTAGATGCCCGCCTCTTCATGAAAAAAAAAGAAGAAGAAGAAAGAAAAAAAAAGCAAGAAAAAGAAAGAGCATACAACCTAGGTTCTCCCAAATATTCCAGATTCCAAAGAGAGATGAATTCCTCAAGGAGCAAAAGTAGAATTAGGCTTTCCCCTCACTGCATTCATTACACTCACCTCACACACCTACCATCATATTCCACAATACACATGCATCACTTGATCAGTATGACTCATGACTTTGGATCCATTGCTTGAACTTACAATATATACTTAGTAAGTAGATGTAGTTTTTCTCCCACCTAGAGATCCAGATATAGCCTTAGATATAGGGTGAGAGAGAAGAAGGCATAGTGTCCTACTACCTTAACCAAAAATACCACATATTATGAGAGAAAGGCAACACAACATTATTGTCTAAGTGAGGATCCACAAATACCACAAATGAGAGACTTTAGAGGGTCATACAAAAGGAACTTTGAGTTTTATTTTGAAAACTTGCAAAAACTCCAGAATGAAGGTTGAACAAAGAGTTTGAGACATGGTGCTTAACTTGATTGTTCTATCTTTCAATTGCCCAAGATCCTAAGAAAAGGCTATAAGCTCCATGATTAAAGGTAATATGAGTAAGTTGAAGGTTGAAAAGGTTTATTCTAACACGGAGGAGAAATTTTGTTTGAAAGCATGTGTACTTTTGAGGCGTGAAAGCGTTGTAGCAACTCTTGATCTATTGCTAAGTTTGGCTTTGCTAGGGACTAGCAAAGGGTAAGCTTGGGGGAGCTTGTTGACACCTGTTATAGCATAATATTAATAGTCAACTAAACATAAAATAAGGGCTTAAAATGAATAATCACATAGACTAGGGACTTTACTAACATAACTTCACGAGCTTTGGTGATTTATATCTTTACAGGGACTTAACAGATAAAAGCAGTTAAGAGCAGTGAAAAGCCCAAAGAGTTTGCATCCCATACGATGAGAAGACTTGACCGTGAAGCGACTCAATCCGAAAAGTGGACTAAAACATTCTAGAAGACACCAGAAGACAGGCGGGAAGGAGGCGAGACCGGCGCAGGAACGAGTCACGGTGATCGCTACCCTCGATCTGGCGATCGCCAGGATGGACCCACCTGTCAGCCTCATCTTTGGAGGTTGGTTTCTAACCGACATTGAGGTTGTATCTACGCCGTTGCTCAAGGTCGGTTTGATCCAAGGGCCATCGTTCATCGCCAAGGGCTATATAAATAGACCCCCTTACCCCTGGGTGAAACCCTAATCTAATTCCACTCATATCTTTTGACCTGTTGGTCATTGAGGTGTCCCAATGTGAGGACAACCTCTCCACTAGAGAATTAGGTCTAGACTCTCCAATGTAGTAGATTAGCAACTAGAGAGTTAGGGAGAGTGGAGCTGTGCTCCGGTTCTGGAGATGTCTACAGAGTTTGGTATGTCTTGTATCCTTTCTTTGTAAGATTTATGATTCATATATTTATCTTCTCTATTTACTTCCATATATGGTTAGTATAGTTGTTATACCATTGCATAGGATCTTCGCTCGCATCGAGTGCTCTAGTTATAGACATAATTAGAGTAGTAATTGATAGTGTAGACATGGTGTATAGACTAGAGATTACCTGAGATTGCACCCAACCCCACGGATAGTTTGTGGTAGCCCCAGGTGGTGACAGCCCTGACGGCCGACGTATTCCACCACGTTCGGGTTGGTGTTTATAGGACCATAGTCGGAGCTTCCTAGCCCCCTTCTCATCTCTTTCTGTGGCTAGTGTTCTGATGTCCCGAAGTGCTTCGGTGTGATTGCTATCATAGAACCTAAGTAATAGAGAAGTACATAGGAACCTTGATCTCTCCCACTGTCTTCTCAACTTGCTAGCTGCACATTTATCATGGAATTCGCTTGTGTGATATTATTCATAAATCCTGTCATATATCATTTACCCCCTCACTTTAGTCTAGTGGTTTGCTAAGTTAGTAGATGCATGATTGTGATTTATTAGAATTCTTTAGCCAAAACTTCCCTGTGGATACAATACTCTAGAATACTCTCCTAGGGAAAAGCTACAATGGTATTCTGTGCGCTTGCGGAACCTTCATATTCTTTTAGCACTTAATAAATACCAACACTAACCAAATATATTAAAGACATGGAAGTAAATAGAGAAGATAAATATATGAATCATAAGTCTTACAAAGAAAGGATACAAGACATACCAAACTCGTCAGAGACATCTCGAGGCAGGAGCGTAGCTCCGCTCTCCCTAACTCTCTAGTTGCTAATCTACTACATTGGAGAGTCTAGCCCTAATTCTCTAGTGTGGGGGAGAGGTTGTCCTCACATTGGGACACCTCCATGACCAACAGGTCAAGAGATAATGAATAGAATGAATCAGGGTTTCACCCAGGGGGCAGGGGTCTTGTTATATAGGGGTCTCCTGGCCTACCTCCACCTTTAGCAAGCAATATGGTACTAAACCCTCCACCATGTATTATGATAATGCACATAGGCTTAGATGGGCCGAATTCAGATTTGGGCCGAATTCATCCTGCAGGTCATGTTCTAGAATCTTCCATTGGATGCATCGTAGCCCTTGGATCAAACCGACCTTGGCAATGGTGTAGATCTCTCCTCAATGGCGGTTAGAAACCGACCTCCGAAGCCGAGAGGCGACAGGGTGGACCCATCTGGCGATCGCCGGGATCAGAGGCGGCGATCGCCAGGACTCTGTGTCCTGGTGCATTCTCCTTCTTCCTGGTGTCTTCTGGTGTCTTCTAGAATGTTTTAGTCCACTTTTCGGATTGAGTTGCCTCACGGTCACGTCTCTTCATTGTATGGGATGCAAACTCTAGGTTTTTACCTGCTTTTATCTGTTTAATCCCTATAAAGATATAAATCACCAAAGCTCATGGAATTATGTTAGTAAAGCCCCTAGTCTATGTTGATAATCATTTTAAGCCCTTATTTCATGTTTAGTTGACTATTAATATTATGCTATAACAGGTGTCAACAGCCCCTGAGGACCATTTCAACCCGTCGCCACGGCGCCACAACTCTGATGACTCCGATGGGAGTGATGCTAGCCGGGGCTGTCCATATGTGGGCTACTCGTCCAGTCTCATCCGAGACGAACCTGTGGTGCTGGTCGGACAGCTCTCATGCCCTCTGCGGCCGCCCACGGATGTGGAGATCGATGTCGAGGTTGCCGTCGCCATAGGGCACTGGGTTCACGCGGGATTTCGCGAATCCCCGGCTTGCCGGGGCGATTGGTGGGCGGATATACGTTATGAACTGTCCCGCCCAACGTCTTGATACTTCGGGTCATCCGATCAGCGGGTCTCGGACTGGTGGGCGGACGTCGCCGTTCTTGAGCTCACTTCGGAGCCCCAGCCAACAGTTCGCTCGCACTCTGTGGGGAGTGTACCTGATGTTGATCATGCACACCCTGAGCCTCCTCCACTTTCTTCTGAAGATGAAGCTAACACCTCAGGAGATGATATTGCACCCGAGCCCCTAAGTCTGGCAACTCGTCAAAAGGAGATTGATAACCTCATTTGCGTCCCTCTGGCCACGCCCCTTATTAAATCTGGACCACGCCTACGGAGGGCGCGCTCACCTCCTTCTAACAAGTCCCTTAGGCGCAGCGGTCGGATTGCGGCACGGCCAAGGGTTGCAAACGCAACCTTACAGGCCCAGATGTTGCTCCTCCGCAAATTGGGTGTCCAGGTTGATCAGGGCGAGGCGCCGGTGGCAATTGAGGAAAAAGTCAGGGCTGCCTTTCGTGGGGGTATGTCGCAGTCCAAGAAGAGGCGGTTCCAAACTTTGTTGGATGGGGCCTTTGACCTTTCAGCCATGGACCTCAACATTGAGGGGCTGGCTGAGGAGATGGCCTGATTCGGCCTTGCTGGACCTCTCTGTCGCAAAATTGGTTACTTAATGGCGTACAATCTTTGCTTTCTGGTGTGGAATGTGCGTGGTCTGAATGACCGTGCGCCAGGAATGTGGTCAGAAATTTGGTTGATGCTCATCGGCCAGCACTTGTATGTCTGCAGGAGTCCAAACTATCTGTGGTTGACTCCCAGCTTGCTAATGAATTTCTAGGACCGGCCTACAACTTTGTGTTTCTGCCCTCGGTGGGCGCTTCTGGAGGGTTTGTATTGGCCGGAACGTGATTCCTGCTACGTGCTCAGTTCAGTCTGCGATCAGTTCACCATCTCAGCCAGGCTAAAATTGGTCGGTTCGGTAGTGGACCCTTGGTGTATCTCTATATGAGAACCTCCTAAATTACAGGGGCCCACATGCACTTATCATTGTCATTAAGACCTCGATCATTATGCACGAGTTCCCAATAATCTAGAAAGTACTATTAATCTTCGACGGGATCTCATTAACAAGTCACTCAAAGTATTACAACACTTTATTCAAAATACATCGAGTAAACGGCGGAAGGATTACATAACCTTTATCCAACAAGATGGGTTTTAGCTGCTAATTCTTTAGGTGGCATTCTATATGCTCTCGGATATTGGGGCGGTTCCGGCTTCGGATCTATTCTGAACTCCACATCTCTGGCGGTAAACCGGGTAAATCTTCTTCGGAAACACATCCGGGAATTCA
The DNA here is from genome assembly GCA_015847255.1 of Hyparrhenia diplandra. Lineage (NCBI taxonomy): Eukaryota > Viridiplantae > Streptophyta > Magnoliopsida > Poales > Poaceae > Hyparrhenia > Hyparrhenia diplandra. The sequence goes on from JADLZK010009806.1 coordinate 9,467, forward strand.
CAAACTATTGGGATATCCTTTATTTACTTAACGGATGTAACTCGATTGTCTCAACATTTTCTTATTTCAACCCTCTTAGGAATAGGAAGTTGAATAAGAAGTTGGGAACCGCTATCGGGTATATTTACCCTTATTGTTCTATTCAAAACATCGATGTAACCCCATGCCGATACATCCAATTCATACCCAGGATCACGTCTATATCTTGATCCTTTAGAATTAGCATGTTAGTGGGAAAATTATGGCACTGGTATACTATTTCTTTAGAACACGAGACGTCCCCCAGGCGCATGGATCAAGAATTCCTCTTTTGTTTCCCCAATGGTTAAGTCATGCTTCACAACAAATGTTCTATTGATGAATGTATGTGATGCACGTAATCAAAATAGCATAACTGCAGGGTGATTGGCAACGAGGAAACATACCCATCATGACAAAGGTATTTCATCAACATTAGTATAGAATACCCGTCTAGTTTTCTTCTCAATTTTGCCCTTTCGAGCATGTTTTTGTTCTTGTTACGTGGTACATTTGACTTCCGATGCTCGAAAATTGGGATTATACCTCCGAGGATTGGGGCATTCTCGGGAATAGTGTCGGGCTTGCCACGGTTAAAACAGATAGTACCACCTTGGACTTGTGGAAGCAAGGGGTTACGAATGACGAGGAAGGAGCAAATGAATTTTGGCGTGGATAGGTAAAAAGCCGTAGCAGGCGACAACAAATGGATGGCCGCCTAGGCCGGAACTGCGGTGGGCGATAAGGAGGGCGATAATTATTGACCGGATGATAGATCATGATAGATCACCCTCGACGCTTCTTATTTCCACCGGAAAATCCGGAAGATACATTTTTCTTCTTCTTTCTTCACCATCGCTAAGTGGTGCTATCTCCTCATTTCCCGCTTCTTCCTCATTCTCATCTTCAACAACTCCTCCATCATCCTCAACATCTCCATACTGGTGGTTCTGATGGATGGCTTCATGTAAATTTGCATTGTAAGCTTCCAAACCTTGCACTGAACTTCTAAGGCATGAATACGATGTATGGCTAGTATCATGTCTTGCCTTTCAAACTCCCTCTCGTGAAGTATATTAAATAAAACTTGACGACATTCTTCATAGTCGAGATCACGTCGTTCCACTTCACCTTGCAGATCACCAATCTGTAAGGTAGCATCCTCATTGGCTCGAGTAGCTTCTATCAACTCTTCAGTGAGCCTTCCTATTTCAGCTTGGAGATCAACAATCTGTGAAGTACCTTCTTCTCTAGCTCTGCTTGCTTCTGCCAACTCTCTGGTAATCCTTTGTATCTCAGCTGATAAATTAGGCCTACTAGTGCTGCTGCTAGCACCATCATGTCTTGGAGCAAGTTGGTGTCGAGGAACTCCTTTGGGTCCTATCTTCTTTGTTGGGGTCAACTTAGTACGGGCCATCCTATAGATAGGAAAGATTGAATTAAGGATGGATCACGAAGATTATCAGGTTAGCAAGCATAGGATTGATATACCTAACCCAAACCACAATTAAGGGGAAAGTGATTAACAGGTTAATTAAGCATGATGCATGAATCGAACTTACGAGACTATGCGTAAACGAAACTTATTATTTAGGGCAATATACATGTTACTCCACTACAAAACATTTGAATTATAAGAAAAAAAATTTTACAAATTGATTCAAGATGAGCTATAAGCAATTTGGACCAAATTAAGAGTTTAAATTAATTTGACTCAAATCATTTTGAAGTTTTGTAAAATAATACTACAAAGAATCGGCGTTAATGATACATGCTCGATACCAATCGTAATGAGAACCTCCTAAATTACAGGGCCCACATGCACTTATCATTGTCATTAAGACCTCTGATCGTTATGCACGAGTTCCCAATAATCTAGAAAGTACTATTAATCTTCCGAACAGGATCTCATTAACAAGTCACTCCAGTATTACAACACTTTATTCAAAATACATCAGAGTAAACGGCGGAAGGATTACATAACCATAAGTTTACAAACCATTTGTTCAAATACGCAAACTTAAATATCATTATTACAAGCCTGATATTAGTGGAGTAACATTATACATATAAAACACTGACAACCCTGCCCGAGGGTTCAACTCTACTCGTCATCTTCCTCCTGGTAGACCGTCATGCGGCAGGGACCAAAACAATTTTGCTCATGACACGCTCCCGCAACAAGGGTCAAAGAACCCCGAGTGCGGGAGTACTCAACAAGACTTACCCGACAAAGAAAAGAGGAGAAGACTCGGGAATCTTTGGTCTTAGGAGTCAAGGTAAGGCTTTAGCAAGATTCAAGAACTCTTTTTGCGAGAAAAGCTATTATAAATGAATCCTTACTTTCAAAATTTTTAATTTGATTAGTAGCTCATAAACTCTAGGTTATCCTACTCTAGAGCAAACATATTTTCTTATTTCAACTCTCTTTCCTCAAAAACATATTCCATCATTTACTACGATGAAGGTCGGGAATCGGGTCTCCTTCTCCGAGAAGCAACGGCGATTCATGAACCGATTATACCCGGTGGGGATCCCTAACCACACGACATATGTAGCACTTATGCTTGCATATATCAACCCTCACTCGGTTCGTCCAAAACGGGATGGGTCCATCGCCACCGAGAGCACATTACTCCACCTCCCTACCCCGTCCTAATGACGGTTTGACCCGGAGGGATGGGTACATGCTACTCCCGCCATCTCTCCACTCCCGGTCTTGGCGGTCCGTAATTCGATTTGGCACACCCCGAGATCGGGCTTTACGGGGCATGTGGCTAGTTAGTTTCGTCGACACTGGGGTGATTGCGATCGAGGCGTGCCATTGACCCCCAAACGGCCTCGAGCGCAACTTGCGTTCAAAAAGTCCCGATTTCACTTTCGGGCCAAACAACGGGACGGTCCTTAAGCGACCAACACGGGACAAGCACGGCTAGGTATCCCGCCGGCTTTCAACCTACGTCCCGTCCGATCTCAAATTCATCACTACATCTCTTTCTTTTTTCAAAAAACAGTACCATCTTCTCAAATAAAACATTTTGATGAAAAAGCTTAACTAATTAAGGGGGCTAAGCATCACTAAGCATTTTCAAAATGAAACAGGTTATCAAGGATGGTATTGAAATAAACAAGGATGGGAATGCAGCAATTAGGTTATCACTCAACTCCTAATTACTTAATGCAACAAAGCATAGACATAAGTGATATAAAATTTTTAAAACATCAAGGAAGGGTTTAATGTAAGGGGCTTGCCTTCGTTGACGGAATAAACTATCCCCTCAGAAAACCCAGGGAAATCCGAACCCGCTTCCTTTGGATGATAAACCTCTTCTGGAACTTGCTCAGATTGGACACTCTCGATCTCGTTCACTACACGAAATAATGTATGTCTCAACATGATGCTATATATTTAAATATGATGCTTGTAGGTGCATGAAATGATAACAACTTGAGTACAACTTTCCTTCACGATAAAGTTGCAACCCAACAAAACCAACTTGTTGAACTACTTTATAAGATATCATCACCATTGCCTAAGGAGTTCTCAAGGACCACTTGATTATGATATGATCCAAGTTTCATAAAACAACCCAAAAGTTACACAAAAACCTAAATTATTTGACACTAAACAACTTATAACTCACATAAAATAATAGAGCTCAATATAGAAAATAATTTAAACATGTCAAAATGACTCCAAACTTTTTGTACAGCTAGATCATAGCATAAAACAGCACCAAATAAATTTTCATGATTTTTGAATAAATATTTTATTTTCTAAAAATCATGGAAGATGCATTTTTCAATTAAAGATTGTATTTTTAAATCATGCAAGAACTACTCAAAATCAAGGTTTCAAATTTTTCATGGGTAGATATACTCCTAGGAAGGTTCTACAAAAATTTTCATAATTTTTTGAAGCTAAACTTGAATTTATATGAAAATAACAAAAATAGATACTATTCACCATAAAAGAAATTGAATAAAACACTTTTTAAAACAAAACCCGCCTTCGGGCTCAAAGTGGCCCGGCTCGGCCCATACCCAGGCAGGCCGGCCCGGCCTTGAGCAGGCGCCCACGGCCGAGAGCGGGGGCTCCCGCCGTTGACCGGCGGCGACGCCGTCTTGGCCGGCGATTTCTCGCCGGCGGTGAGGTCTCCGGCGTCGCGGCGCGGGCACCTACGGACTCCCCTTGATCTCCCGCATCTCATGACCCCCAAAATCCAACACCTAGAGCATCGAGGCACCCCTTGCCGACGGCCATGGCGGCGGCGGCGGCAAAGCGGGGCGGCGCGGCTCACCGGGCGTTCCCAACCCCGGCGAGATCGGCAAAGACAAACAAAGACACACGGGCGACTCTAAACCCCCAACTAATCGAACCAAGACCGGCTCCTAACTAACACGGCCTCGCGCGCGGCGGAGCGGCACCGTCGGGTTCGTCGGCGACCGACGTTCCGGCGGCTACGATGCACGAATCGACAAACCGAAGACATGGTCATGACCAGGATCTCACCGCGTCTTCGGGGCTCACGTTGGTTTGGACGGAGTCGGGCGGAGGTGGATCGACGACGGTGACAGCGGCTACGGCGGCGCTCACCGGTGGCAAGGTCGACGTTCCGGCGCGTCAAGACTTCGGCTGTCAAAACTAGCGAGCGCATGAGCAACAGGATTAAGAGGCGACGCTAGGGCGAAAGATGGTTTGTTACGAAGCTCACTGGAACGAGCTGGCGACGGTGAGGTGACCTGCGGCGGCGCGGCTGCCGGCCGTGGAGAAGACGGCGTCACGCGGACGCTTCCGGCGAAACGGGGAGGCGCGAGTGGGTTCAGGAGGTGCGCAAGGGAGTTACGAGGCTGGTGGCTAGACGGAACGGTGAGAGGATGTTCCACGACGTCACGTCAACCGGAGGTGGTTCGGCGGCGGTGGTTTTCGAAAAAGAAGAAAAAACGGCGACGACGGCCGACTTATAAAGGAAAGAGAGAGATGGTGAGGTGGTGGGGCATTCGCGAAGACATCCACGACGTATGGGGGAGGAGGCGCGAGGCGAAAACCGGACGCCGGCGGCGGCCGGTATGGAGGAGAACGGTGAAAACCCTAAGCGCTTTAACCCTAACTTTTCTCGATTTTGATCAAATTCTCCCCAAATTTGAACTGAACTTGAAAAACTCCAAAAAGTAACTTGGCCTAATTTTTCAAGATCTACAATTTTCACAATTGGAAGATTTTCAAATTCGGCCTCTAAATATGACTTTTGAAATGGGGTCAAAAAGGGACAAATTTGAATTCAAAATTACTTTCAAATTTTTTCAAAAACTTCAAAAACTTTGTACACCTCTTTTGTACATCAAAACAAGATCTACAACTTGGTTTTGGAAATTTTTGCAAATTTTGCTTAGATTTTGAATTATGGAAAAGGGGGTAAAAGAAAGAATGGAATTAGGGTTTTTGAAGTTCAATTCAAACTTGAATTTGATTCAAAATTCAGATTCCCAACCTATACTATCAAACCATCATCCAACCACACACTTAGGATCAAAAACATAAATTTAACATTTAATCACTCTAAAATTCTTAAGCACAAACATTTCTCTAAAAATATAAACTTATTTTAATTTGATGCATTTCAAATTTTCTAATCATGCATGCTTTGCAATGATCATGATGACATGGCATGTTTTAGTAATAGTAACACCGGGGGTGTTACAATCTCGGTGGTCTATGGACCACAATCGGATCTTTGCCAAGGTACAATTCCTGGCTGAGCTCCTGCAATTCCGAGATGCCAACCCGGGTGCCTGGTTGGTTGTGGTGACTTCAACCTTTTATATCGGGCATCTGATAAAAATAATGGGCGCCTAGACAGGAGGAACATGAGGAGATTCCGGACATTCATTGACAGAGCATAGCTCGAAGAAATTGACATGGTGGGTAGACGCTTCACGTGGTCCATTGAGAGACCTCACCCTACCCTTGAGCTTCTTGACCGTGTGTTCGCGACCGGTGAATGGTTTGCGGCCTTCCCGAATTTGGTGCTCAAGCCACTCTCGTCAGACTGCTCTGACCATTGTCCGCTATTGCTGCACCTCCACTCACAGTCTGGTGCTAAACGGCGGTTCCGGTTTGAGACCTTCTGGGTCAAATTGCCAGGGTTTATGGATACTGTGGCAGTGGCCTGGGCTTCCACATGCCATGGGGTTGACCATTTCCGCCAACTTGATCAAAAAATACGAAACACCGCCTTTGAACTCAAAAAGTGGAGTGCACAGAGGGTTGGCAGCATCAGACTATAGTTAGCAATGGCCAGAGAAGTCATTTTCAGATTTGATGAGGCTAGGGAATCCAGAGACTTGGAGCAATGGGAGTCCACACTCCGTGCTTCGCTCAAGGTCCGGGTTTTGGGGTTGGCCTCGTTACTCCGAACCATTGCGCGCCAGTGCGCTCGCGCCTACGGTTCTTGGCTGAGGAAGACACTAATACAAGGTTCTATCACCTACAAGCATGCCACCGCCTCAGAAGGAACAGGATTGAGTCCTTGCAGGTGCAGGGCGTCGAGGCTGTGACGGATGACTCCATGGCCTCCGCCTTGTTTGACCACTTCAATGGCGTCCTGGGCTCAAACTTTGTTCGGGGTACAAGGCTAGACCTGCATGCTCTTGGGCTACCATCTGCGGACATGGATGGCCTGGAGGATCTCTTCTCCGAGGAGGAAGTGTGGGGGTGATTCGTGCACTACCGAATGAGCGGGCACCCAGCCCCGATGGCTTCACGGGCCTGTTTTACAAGTCGGTGTGGCCGGTTATCAAAACTGATGTCATGAATGCCTTCAATGCATTTTGGTCACAGGACTTTAGGAGCTTCCACCATCACAACGGTGCTTATATGATCCTGCTCAAGAAGACCGACCACCCAGTCGAGATACGTGATTATCGGCCCATAAGCCTCATCCACAGCTTTGGCAAACTGATCACCAAGTGTTTGGCTAACCGCTTGGCAAAGGTTCTGGACAGCCTTGTCCTCAAAAATCAATCAGCTTTCATCAAAGGACGTTGCATACATGACAACTTCAGAGAGGTGCAGCTCTCCGCTAGAGCAATCCATGCCACGAAGGAACCCTGTATCCTTTTGAAAATTGACATTGCCAAAGCTTTTGACACTGTAGCATGGCAGTTTCTTCTTGAGCTCCTCCAGCACATGGGTTTTGGGATACGATGGAGGAACTGGATATCGGCAGTGCTCTCCTCTGCTAGTACCCGGATTCTCCTCAATGGTTGTCCTGGTAGACGCATCTGCCATGCTCGTGGTCTGCAACAAGGGGATCCGCTCTCCCCGATGCTGTTCGTGCTCGCCATGGAGGTTTTGAACCACATGTTGCGCTGGGCTGAACAGCAGGGACTCCTCACCCCCTTGCCGGCTATCCCGGGCCACAGGGTCAGCCTGTATGCGGACGACGTGGTCATGTTTGTCCGGCCGGATGACAACAGCCTGTTCACTGTCGTGGCTGTCCTATCAACTTTCGGCCGAGCGTCGGGGCTATTTTCTAATCTAGACAAAAGCGTTGCCACGCCAATGCATTGTGGTCAGGAGCATCTTGAGTGCATCCAGCGTGTGCTCTCCTGTAGGGTACAGCCCTTCCCATTTAGATATCTTGGCATCCCGCTGTCCATCAAGAAGCTCAAGCGTTCTGAGGAACAATTCATTGTGGACATGGTGGCTGCCCGTATCCCGGGGTGGAAAGGTAACCTGCTCACTGCTGCCGGCCGCTCGGCCTTGGTGCAGTCCACCCTGTCGGCGATTCCAATTCACACTTCAATCGCCCTCTGCCTCTCCTCTTGGGCGCTGACGGCCATCGACAGACTGTGCCGCGCTTTCCTTTGGGCTGGGGCGGACTCCGTCACTGCCGGCAAATGCAAGGTTGCATGGCCTATTGTGGCCCGGCCAAAGTGCCTTGGTGGACTAGGCATTTCAGATTTGCATCGCACGGGCGTCGCCCTCCGCGTCCGTTGGGTTTGGCAGGACCGACGGGCTGGGAGGAAGGCAGCAACCAAGGAAGGGGATGTACTTGCTCTCTTCCAGGCTGCCACCGAGATCAAACTCGGCAATGGGGAGTCCACGTACTTCTGGACGGATGCTTGGCTGGAGGGAGCCTCGATCCGCTCTATCGCCCCGGCAGTGTTTCAAGCTGTCTCGCCACGTCGTTGGGGGGTGACTGTGGCACAGGCGTTGCACCAAGACGCCTGGATCCATCACATTAGAGGGGCGATCTCCACCAGCCTCCTGGCTGACTTCGGGGTGCTCTGTGACGCCCTCGATCGAGTACAGCTTGCAGACCAGCCGGACATCTTCGAATGGAAATTCACAGCTGACCGCACCTACTCGGCGGCTTCGGCATATGGTGCCATGTTCCCGGGATCTTCCCCCGTGCTTGGTGCCAAGCAGCTCTGGAAGGTGGCGGCGCCTCCTCGTGTACGCTTCTTCTTTTGGCTGGCGATGCATGGCAGGTGCTGGACCGCTCAACGCCGACAAAGACATGGCTTGCAAGACTCCGACCTTTGCATCTTCTGTGATCAGGCCTCTGAGTCCATTGACCATATCCTACTGGGATGCACGTTCTCTAGGGAGGTATGACACATTGTTCTTTCTAGATTGCGTCTACAGCACATCATCACGCCCATTGAGGAGGATTTCATGTCGTGGTGGCTGCGTATGAGGAAGAAGATGCCCAAACACCTGCGGCGAGGTTTCGACTCCGCCTTTTTCCTGGTTGGTTGGCAACTCTGGAAGGAACGGAATTCCCGCACGTTCAATGGCAGATCCACCCCTCCATCGTTGCTAGCTCTGGTGGTCAAGGAAGAGGGCAAGGCATGGTGTGAGGCAGGCAACAGGCGCCTCGCCGAGCTGCTGGCGTGGGCCGGTATCTAGGTGGCTGTAACACTTAGTCGCAAATTCTTTCATAATGTAGTATCTTGTCTGGGATCCAGTAGAAATAGGTTTCGCCTTGGTAACTTGGGTTACCGTGGGTAAACTTTGTTTGAACTTTATTCTGCTTAAAGAAAAACACGCAACGGCGTGTTCTAATAAAAAAAAAAAGAGAAGAACTTGTTCTAAGACTTTTCATGAAGGAAGAAAGGTGCGCCGTACGTATATAAGTACATAGATGTCACCGCTTCAGAATCGGGGCAGGCCTCGTCCACCAGCCCATGGGCCCTCTAGCTCTTGGGTTGGCTGAGCCCATCTCTTGGGCCTGGGCCAGACAGAGGCCACCTATTGGATCGCGCACACGCGACGCCAGGACGCTAGAGTAGGCGAAGAGAACGCGCCGCAGCGGCACCGGTAGCGAGCGAAGCCACGCCACGCCAAGCCATGGCGGCCAACCACTGCCTCCGCCGCCTCGCCTCCGCTCTCTCCCACGGGCCCCAGACTCCGGCTCCTCCCGCGTCCCTCCTCCTCCGCGCCGCGCTCTCCAGCTCCGCCCCCTCCACGGGGCGCCGCCGCCGCCGCCGCCGCCGCTGGACGCCACCGGGAGGGGGGACGAAGCGGCGGAAGCCAAGGGCGCCGACGTCGTCGACGCCAAAGCGGGGAAGGAAGAGGAGGATGAGGATGACGGCGGCGTGGACGTGAACAAGGCCACCGGCGAGATCGGCGGCCCGCGCGGGCCTGAGCCCACGAGGTACGGCGACTGGGAGCGCGGCGGCCGCTGCTCCGATTTCTGAACCGCGCCGCCGCTAGCCGATAGGTGAGGCCGTGAGCCTGGGCAGGGAAACCTGGATGTGGTTGCGTATCGTATCATACTGTTGGATTTGTCATGGTTGTAAGGGCGGCGTTAGAATTGCGTTTTGCTTTGTTTTGTTTTATGGGGAATAAATAGACTGAATTCAGACATTCAGAAGAGTGTTTAGAGCACCTCGATGGTTTTTGCTTGCATGCGCCAATTGTTCATCTCGTGCAGCTAGCTAGAGTGAACAGATGCTGTTATTTGATTGTCACATCTTGATCTATCACCAAACATAATAAAACAATGGTGGAACACAGTGCAACAAAACATCATTGTGAATTTCACGAGATCAAAGGATGAAAGTTCCTTCTTCCCTGGTTCCTAACTTGGAGTTACAAAGTGGATTGATGTTGTCAAATTGCAAACTGGGCAGTGTCTGCTAAGCATCCTCCGGTTCCTGTTGGCGTCTTTGATTTTTATATCAATTTGTTTTCACAGAAACAGAGCTCAAGTTGACATTGGCAGGAATTGAGCTAGAGCGAATTGGGATAACTGTTTGTAGCGTGTTTCAGATTGCGGCTGTTTGTAGCGTTGTTTCAGAATGGGGAAGGGATGCTGAAGACAGTTGATTGTAGAGGCCTTAGAGCGAGCGATAACTAGTTCTTTTTGTCTCCTCATTCATCAGTTTTGTTGGGTATTTAGCTGCGCTATCTGCAATGGCAAATGTGACAGCCGACAATGGCAAAGCCCTTTCTTCGAGGTTCAATGTTTTGCTTCTATATGGTGATCTGAAGCGTTTGTATATGGTTTAGTAAGGAGTATTCTATGCCGTCTTGCTCTTTCTGTCATTGAAAATGTTGACTTTCCTTATGTTCATTGCTTCAAATTTCATCTCCTGTTGCCACTTCCGTTGGTGAGACAATCTTATCCCTCCCAGTTGAAAGAAGTAAATTTTGAGTCACTTCACTTGCACGCCATTTCCATACGAGAAGGGACGCATTACGTGCTCATAATTTATGAATGAAAACAATGAAGTTACAGGAGTGAACAAATGGGAATACAAAATCATTTGTGTATTACTGGGCATGTTTGGATCCTATAGATTAATAACTAGTTTATTAATGCTTAGTCGTTCATGAGAATCCAAACAGGCACTAGTCCGTTGACATTGTGTTTGACCGTTTTGTCATATTCAATTTTTGTGTAAATTATAAAATAAATAAATCGGTATTAAAGTATCTCTAATGATAAATTAGTCATAACAAATATATAATATTTGTAAAAAATTAAATAAGACACAAATGGTTACACATGATGTATGAAAAACTTAAAACCATATTTTTTTTTTGGACCGAGGGAGTACTAATATCGGCTATAATTAGACATGTGTCCCATGATCCGTACACAATTAGACAGGCGTATATATAGGATCAATAAATTCTCCCAAATTAGGAGTATGTTTCTGTACCTGTGCAACAAGTCTTGGACGGAGTAGTTCGTGATGACAAGTCCACGGTGTTTTAGTTTTTTTTTTTTTTTCTAAGGGGACCAAATTGATCCGTATGTTTTAACTTTCTCCCCGGGCCATGTGAGCTGTGACAGAGAAGCAGGTCAACGTTCAGCACGTACTCGTACATAACGTACAGGACTATAGGGGCCGGGGGCATCCATTGATCCATCGCGCATATATGATATATCTAAGTCTCAACTCTCGGCAAAAGGCATCGGCACTTGGCAGCTGCCCTCCCGTCGTCGCTCTCTTCTGATCTCTCTCTGTCTGACCCTTCTGTCTCTCGTCGGAGAAGATGAAGCACCTGGTGGAGGTGGAGCCGGCGACGGCGACCACCGGGCCGGCCTACCGGAACGCGCGGGCAAAGGACGGCCTCCTGCAGGCACCCCCGGGGCTCCACAGCTGCTGGGACATCTTCCGGTGAGCGATCGATCAGCATCGATCCAGCTCAGCTCGATGATCTCGCTGCCTAGTTATCTTGTGAATCCTTCAGCAGTTGAGCTCGCCGGCCGGCCAGCAGCTGCTGCTACCATACATGCTTCTTGCTTTGTTTGTTGATCGTCCCATTACCATACGCTCTCGGACCTCCAATCGCGCGCGCGCGGTTGATCCATTGGTTTCTGACGATCGACTTGGCAGGACGTCCGTGGAGAAGTACCCCGACAACCAGATGCTCGGTCGCCGGAGAGTGGTCGACGGCAAGGTAACTTTCTACTTCTGGCCCCTTGCTAGCTTGGAATTCATATGAGCATTTTTTTTCCCGTTTCACGTGCATTTACTTCTGACCACTGCTGCGCCTCTAGAAGATAAACTGGCAACCAGCATATACTAGTAGTAGTATTTTTTTTCTTTTCTTTTTGCAAGGACGAGTACTATATATTTGGATTATCGTGGAAAGTGACACCCGTTTAGTACCGGTAATAATAGTCAAACACGGGAAAATTCGACAGTTGTCTGACCAGAAGATGGGGGAGATATATAATTGTCTCGTTCCGTACATGTCATGGCATATAGAACAAGGCAACAGCTTGCATATATATGCTCCTCTGTCCAAATATGTTTTGTATGACTTTTTCTCTGTTTTAGGTGTATAACAAATGTTACTCCTAGGTTTCTAGAATAGTCAAAACAACCTATAATAATTTAGAATAGGGGTGGTAGTAAACAAAACACCACAAAATGACATGGTTACAAACTTACAATGGTTTCTAAAACGACTGCAGGCGGGCGAATACACCTGGGTGACTTACAAGGAAGTCTATGATGTTGTGATGAAGCTTGCAGCCTCCATTGACAAATCCGGAATCAAACAGGTACACTGTGCGTAATAACCAGTCTTTTTTCCATCTGCACAGCGATGTTGACACAAGCGTATAACTTCTTTTTTTTTTATAAACATACACACACACAAAAACACACACAAGGCGTGTAGTGCACCTCAAAAAGAAGCATCCATCATTTACGCATTCATGTAGCTTGTCTGGCTCACCACTCACATAATCACATGTATATGCTGCAGCATTGATGTGGTTGTTCTTTTTAGTTGGATGCAATGACAGATGAGAGATGACTCTGAATTCTGTACGGATGCAATGATGTGGTTTCAATTCTGCAGTCTGCAGACAGAGCATGCATGGAATTGTTTAAGCCACAGTGACATGATAAGTTTTCCTATATGGGTAGTAGGAGTAACTCAGAAGGCACACACCCTTTAATTTTAAATGAAGATCGAACGAGTAGACTTACGTGGCCCTTCTGTTTGAATATATGGGCTGATTGTTCAGTACATACACATCCAAGAAAGTCCACTGTTAGAAATCGTCCGACAAAACTAGTTGATCCTCCAATCTTTAAACTTAAAGGGTATTAAAAACAAATCCTAGTTGATCATTAGTCGTTACCCGTTATGGAGTCATCAGGAGTTGACCGAGATGTATGTATGTATGTGTGTGTGTCGTCACTTTTTTATAAGCAAGTTGGCATGATCTTTCTCTCATCCCAGCCAATCTGTTCGATCGATCGGCCGGAGATAGATATCATATAGGAGTAGTAGCTAATTGCAATGGGATGCCATCTTCTCTAGTACTAGTGGCATTCCATTGATCCTTTCAGCAGGTTATTATAATGCTAGAGGTTCATTTGAATCATTCAATTTTTTTGGGGATTTTAGATGGGATTGAGAGGTAATTTAATTCAATTCCTCCTCAATAACCTCCAATTCTGAAGGAAAATGGTGAATCCAAACAAACCTAGATATCAATTGACCAAGTCAAACATATATATATATGTGATGATGATGATGATGATGATGGTGAAGAAGTGGTTTACCAAATTCAATTCAGGGAGAAAGTTGTGGTATATACGGCGCGAACTGCCCCGAATGGATCATTAGCATGGAGGTAATAACCATATTATTATTCATTCAAAATGGTACCTTTTGAAATGAATTATTCTTTAAAATTTCCTGCGCTGACTAAAATAGTGCACATTCTTTTTTTTTTTTTTTACTAAGTTCCCTGCTTCTGACCTCTGTTTTTTTGTGTGTGTCTGCTTTGGTATAGGCTTGCAACGCGCTTGGGGTTTGCTGCGTTCCCCTCTACGATTCTCTTGGTAATAGTATGAATTAATCACTGCGTTTAGCGTTGTTGTATGCAAATAAATAAATTAGACAAGAAAACCACTAGAAAGTTAAGATGCTACTTGCACAATAAAGAATCATCTCCTCCTATCTCCTCCGATCCGATCCAATCCTCTGTGTGTAGGTGCTGGGGCGGTGGAGTTTATCATTTGTCATGCCGAAATCCAGATCGCGTTTATGGAGGAAAAGAAGATCACAGAGGTAGGCCAGCTTGCTCAGTCGTGCATTTATTACTTCTCCAACAATTAGTGTCGGTGTTCAATTCATTTACTAACATTTAATAATTCAAAATACCGGCGGGAGGAAAAAAAATCAAATCAAATTAGATGATATATATAAGTCTCTGCATCTCTTTTATTTATATATAAAAAAAATATACCTCCAAGAGAGGACAAAAATACCTTTCACCTTTACTTTTAGCATTTTCATTTTATTCGATATTTCTTGCGATGAGGTTTAATAATTTTAAATCTCTATCATATTTCATTTCACTTTACATTGCAATATCTTCCAATACATCAGCATGTTTTTACCAGAATATAAATAGATTTTCTTTGAGAGATTTTTTTTTTTTTTTTTCAAAATAGAGATCCTATGGCCCACCCACGTTAGGCCTCGGTTTGGTTGGGCCGTAGTGAAATTGTTGGCCCAAAAAAAGCTCTACCAACTTAGGCCTGATCAGGCCGTGCATTTCAGACCGGGCGTCGTCGGTGACGTCCACCGCCGTGAGCCCCAAAGCCACCACCACGTGGCACGTGCTTGCCGAGCCGCCGCGATGGCGCCGCAGCGGTTTGCCTTGTCCCGTGAGAGAGGTGAGGGCGGCAGGTTCTCCTGCCGACGGCCCCCGCGCAGCCTGACCGCGAGTAGGTCGACGAACTGAAACAGCGGGGGTGAAATCTGATCTGCAGGTGTTGGATTTTCCTCATTCTTGCTCTAATTTTCCTATAGCATTCGCAACAGATCTAAACATGTCTTCACGAAATTCGTTTTGAGGAAATGTGCGCCTAGTGATTATTGCAGTGTAGAATTATTTTCTGGACTAGATCTTTAGTTGATTTATTTATACTTATTATAACCGCATCATATTTGTTGATTGCTTTCAATGATGACAGCTCCTGAAAACTTGTCATGCCACTTCGAAGTATCTGAAAAGTAAGTACCCCATAACATGATGTTGATTGGTTAGACGGCTCATCACTGTGGGACTCATGGTTTTTCTTTTGCTACATTTGCCAGCGGTCATAAGCTTTGGAGGGGTCACAAATGACCATAAAGATGAAGCTAAAAAACATGGCCTGTCCATTTTCTCTTGGGAGGAATTCCTGATCATGGTAAGCATCGGTCTTCTTCAGCTTAATTTGTAGATTACAGGTGTTCCAATACAATGTTATGGTGATAAGTGCTGAATGATACCTTTTTTCTAGGTAAAATAATCTATATTACTTTTACCAAAGTGGCTGAAAAAATCTGGCCTATTTTGCCTTATTTGTATCTTATTATTATTCTTTGGATGACTAGTTTCATATGTGCTAAAGGTATGCAGACAGATGTGTGAAGAACCACATCCCAAATGAGGAAACTCAACATATCAGCCAAAATTTTAAACTGCATGCAAATAACAAAGACTTGCACGTACTAACTATAGCAACTGTTTTCAGACTTGTGCAGAATGCAGATATGTCATATCTTTTACAGAGTTGAGTATATATGGTCTCCCTTTTTATACATGGACTAGAAGGCTAGAACTCCATAGTAAACATTTATTGCAATGGCCAAAACTAATTTTACCAACTGGGGTTACATATTACACAATACAAGTTTGTATCGCTTCCATAATTTTCCTATCATGTTGTACTAGAAAAAAGATAAAACTTGTGTGAGCAGTTAGTGCTTTCTAGTGTTGAACTCCATACACAAAGCAATAACTTGTTGAAGTAAATGATATTTGTATATATCACTCAGTAAATCTCATGCTACTGACCTATCATATGATGCGCAAACTCTGACTACCTTGTATGCTTATAGGGTGGCTCTCATAATTTTGATCTGCCTGAAAAGAAGAGATCTGACATCTGTACAATAATGTATACAAGCGGCACAACGGGAGACCCTAAAGGAGTTATGATATCAAATGAAAGCCTTCTTGTAAATATCGCGGGCCCTGATTCTGTAGTTCAGTATGTTGGTGAAGTTGTAAGTAGAATCTCATATTTTCTTTCTGAAAGAACTCTGATGTCCATTTGCATAGAGCTCATGTGGGTTGCTCTCCACACTCTTATATATTGCAGTTAGATCAAGATGATGTCTATTTGTCATATCTTCCACTAGCCCATGTCTTTGATAGAATGTTTGAGGAAGTGTTCATTTACCATGGATCAAAAATTGGATTTTGGCGTGGGGTATGGTTCTTGGGTACTTCTTGTGTCCTTGCTGGCCTTTAGGCAATAATCCATATTGAAATTTGTGTTATGTATCTGTAGGATGTCAAACTACTGGTTGATGACATTGCAGCACTAAAACCAACAGTATTCTGTGCTGTTCCACGTGTGCTGGACAGGATATATTCAGGTAAATTCCAAATGTCAAATGTTAGCACATGAATGTTTAGCTCATCAGTTGTTTTGTATATTAACTGAATGCGTTTAGTTGCCTATAAAGTAAGCTGGATTACATTTATTTTGTGGGAGTAAATATCTCTCTAATTGATTCAGTACCCATATATATCCTGATTCTGTTATGTCATCATGTTTTGGTTACAGTGTTTCTTGTGATTTCCTATTTCCAAAGGCACTCACAAAATTCATGTTACAGCTGACACATACCCAAAACTGTTTGCAGTAGTCCTTTGTATAGGTTGATCAGTTGATAGTCAGTTTACTTTTAAGCGGAGATAGTTGTAGTTTTTAAGAAATAGATATCACGTAAGATAGACTTCGGTGGAAGATTACATGTAATTTATTCCTGTGATAGCCCGCCTTATCAGCCATGGTACTATACTTTTCTCTCATAACAAAGCAGCATTAGCCGACTTATCACCCTCAGAAACCATCAGCCGAACTGATGTCTCATGCATTTATTATGTTTATATGCAGGTCTTACAGCTAGGATTTCGTCTGGCGGTATACTGAAGAAAACTTTATTCAACATTGCTTATAAGATGTAAGTGTGCATGCAGTTAATTCTGATATTACTATTTTTCTTTGTGAGCAGTACTCAAAACTTGCAGGATGGTACTTAGTTTCTTACGATGTTCTTGTCATGTAATTCCACATTATTTGTGATTCTATTGCTTTCCTAATTTTTACTGTATCATGCCTTTGCATTCTGTAAACTATTACATGCCCAATTCAACTTTTGAGTTACTAGAAATTAGCATATCACCAGGAAACTGGACAACATGAGGAGAGGAATTAAACATGAGAAGGCAGCCCCATTCTTTGACAAATTAGTTTTCAGCAAGGTACAAGTTGATAACTCAAAAGCAGCATTTTAGTTACCTATCAGATGTAATTGAAAATGATGGTGCAGCTTCGGCAGTATGTTGTTATTATAACTTTGCTTATCTTTAAGGTGAAAGAAAGGCTTGGTGGAAAATTAAGAGTTATTGTATCTGGAGGAGCCCCTCTGGCTGTACCAGTGGAAGAATTTTTGAGGGTTGTGACATGTGCTTATGTTATTCAAGGCTACGGTATGGATCTTCAATGCTGTAGTTCCTTTACTTCGTATAATGAAGCACCTGAGGACATAATTTTTCTGTGATGTGTGGATTGATACTTTTAGACAATACTGTGCACGTTTCAATGTTTAGGACTGACGGAAACCTGTGCGGGATCTATAGTTTCGATACCAAATGAATACTCCATGCTTGGGACTGTTGGTCCACCTGTTCCACATATAGATGTACGCCTCGAATCAGTTCCAGAGATGGGTTATGATGCTTTGTCTAGTGTCCCACGTGGAGAGATATGCATAAGGGGAAGTGTTCTGTTCTCTGGATACTACAAACGAGAGGACCTTGTGCAGGAAGTCATGATTGATGGCTGGTTTCACACTGGTTAGTTATTTCCATAACTTCAACAGTGTGCCAATTAACTATCTTTACATAGGTGGACATCATGAGTTTATCTTATAAATAATGTTTCTAATTAAAATAGTCTATGTGATGCAGGAGATATTGGTGAATGGCAACCAGATGGATCTTTAAAAGTGATTGATAGAAAGAAGAATATTTTCAAGCTTTTCGCAGGGGGAATACGTTGCAGTGGAAAATCTAGAGAATATATACGGTGTTCTTCAAGATATAGATTCAGTATGTAACAAAGTTAATGAAAAATGCACTTTCTTAACAAATTATCATTTTACTACAGAAACTTTTATATTCTCTTATGTGCCTGACTCGCATGTCCTTTTGCCTCTATCATTGTGATAGGAATCCAAGATATAATTTTTTTGTCTCTCTTGTATCCAGTTTACCATATGTCCGACATTTTCATGTTTCTGTTAATCTATTTCAGATATGGGTATATGGGAATAGTTTTGAATCTTCTCTTGTTGCTGTTGTCAATCCAAACCAACAAGCTCTTGAACGCTGGGCGGAACAAAACGGTATTACTGGAAGTTTTGCTGAACTATGCGAGCATGCAAGAGCCAAAGAACATATTCTTGCAGAGCTCACGAAGATTGCGAAGGAGAAGAAGGTAAGCTATCCTAATTACCATTGCTACAATAGTTGTCGCATTTAGACGTTTCCAAATGATTGTTCTATATTTTTTCTTTGGTTTGCCAGCTGAAAGGTTTTGAGGTCATAAAAGCTATCCATCTTGACCCGTTGCCGTTTGATATCGAGCGTGATCTCATCACCCGACATACAAGAAGAAACGGCCGCAAATGCTCAAATACTACCAGGTTAGGTGTCAACAGAACACGATTATCACCTCTCTCTCACACACAAAAAAGAACAAATGGATTTATTGATTTATTTATTTACTGATCTTCTAGTTTGCAAAATAAGACAAATCTCCACGGGTTTCATTTATTTTGTTTAAAATTGTTCAGGGAGTAATCGATGCGCTCTACAAGAGCATGAAGTGAGATGGCACATTTGCAGAGTCACAAGGGTATTTTTGTGAATTGTGATGCACAGATTTTTCATTTCAGTAGTTACTTGTATGATGTTTCGCAAAAAAAAAAAAAAAAAAAAAAAAAAAAAAATGGTTACTTGTATGATGGTATCTTATTGTGGTGTGTGGAATCTCTTGGAGAGTTTTCTATTATTGTAATGAGATAATAAGAGGAATAAAAATAAAAATAGTTTGGCTGCACAACGACGCGTGGTGCAGAGCGTGCTCAGAGACTTTGAGCGTTAGGAATTAGGCTGACTAAAATTAGCTCAGCTGAGGTCCACGATGGATACACCGATCAGCCGTTCAGAGTCGCTGTCGGGGTGCAATCCAGAGGAAGAACTTCACAGGCAATGGGGTGCATTTGACATATTATTGTGTATTATTTTTAATAAAATATTGGTGCTGCATAAACATACAGAAGCGTTGTTGATCTCTTTTGATCTCTTTCAACAGGCCCCTCGGGCGTAAAAAAAGTCATTTCACGTACACTTAACATCGTTAATGCCCAAAACTGACGGAAGTACAAAAGGTAAACAAAACTTAAAATAGGCCAAACAAGCAAATTTGAAAAAAAAAAAAAAAAAAAACTAAGAGCAACTTTCAATAGGACTAAAAAAATAATTTGCTCATTTTGAGCCTGACCCTGCTCATAACTTAAAAATTAGGGAGATGAACCTGGGATTTCAGGCGACCGTTTCGTCTGTTCGATTTTCATCCGGGCGGCCGATCGGAGCTTTGACACTGTTCATCTTCCTCTTCTCGTCGGTATTGTTCATCTTCTTTCTCCCGCCGCCCTCTGTTTCCGCGCTCCTCCGCCACCAGCCACCACCCCGCCGCGGGCGCTAGGGTTCGCCGTCCACGGCGGCCACCCTCTTCCACCACAGAGAAGACAGATCGATCTATAGGAAGAACAACTCATAGAGGGGAAGGGAGGAGGAGGAGATGCTCGCCGGAGCCGCCATTGCCGCCGCCGAAAGCACACCGACGCGCCGCCGCCGAAAGCACACCGACGGAGGAGGAAGACGAAGACGCGGCGAAAGGTGCACGTTGACTAAACTTCGGAAAAAGTCTAAATCACACCCCCACCTTTGGGAGGTGGTCTAAATCACCCCCGACCTTTGAAATGGTCTAAATCACCCCCCCGAACTTTTGAAAACCGGTCAAATTACCCCTAAAGCAGTTTTGAAAAATCATAGAAAATCATAGAAAAATCATAAAATGGAAAATAAAATTGTGCTAGACTCCAAATGAGTAGACCTACGCAATGAACAAATAATATGGTATGCTTTAGTACATTTTTTTTCTTTGTAGCTTTAGATTTATGCTTTTCCTCGTAGTTGTAAAAAAAATGTAATAAAGTATACCATATTATATGTTCATTGCGTAGATCTACTCATTTGGAGTCTAGCACAATTTTATTTTCCATTTTATGATTTTTATGATTTTTCTATAATTTTTCAAAACTGCTTTTGGGGGTAATTTGACCGGTTTTCAAAAGTTTTGGGGGTAATTTAGGACCATTTCAAAATCGATCGGGGTGATTTAAGCCACCTCCCAAAGGTGGGGGTGTGATTTAAACTTTTTCCACTAAACTCAGCCCCCCCATAAGATTTTGGCCCGACCCTGCTCATAAAATTTTGGCCCGACCCTGGCCCGAATCGAATCGGGCCCTCGTCTTCCTGAGTACTCCGTCTTCCCCAAATCGCATCTCTCCCCACTCAAGCAGCCAAACCCTAGGTTGGGCAAGATGCTCGGCGGCCTGTACGGCGACCTCCCGCCGCCGTCGTCGGCCGGCGACGAAGAAAAGGCCTCCACGGCCTCCGTTTGGTCCAGCGCCACCAAGATGGCGCCTCCCACCCTCCGCAAGCCGTCCACCACCTTCGCCCCACCCCCATCTATTCTCCGGAACCAGCACCTGCGCCCGCCCAAAGCCACCTCCGCCCCCGCTCCCCACGTAGTTTCCGCCGAACCCGCCCCGGCCACCTCCTTCCAGCCCGCGTTCGTCGCCGTCCAGTCCACCGTGCTGGAGGAGTACGACCCTGCCAGGCCCAACGACTATGAGGACTACCGTAAAGAGAAGCTCCGGCGCGCCAAGGAGGCTGAGCTGAACAAGGAGCTCGAGAGGCGGCGCCGCGAGGAGCAGGAGCGGGAGAGGGAACGCGAGCAGCGGGAGAGGGAGGCCCGTGAGCGCGAGGAGAAGGACTTCCAGTCCAGGTCCTCCTCCCTCAACATATCCGGCGAGGAGGCATGGAAGAGGAGGGCAGCAATGAGCGGTGGCGGTGCTGCTGCTGCTAGAACCCCCTCGTCCCCGCCTCACGGGGATGGCTTCGCCATTGGGAACTCATCTTCTGCTGGGTTGGGTGTGGGCGCCGGCGGACAGATGACTGCTGCCCAGCGCATGATGGCCAAGATGGGGTGGAAAGAAGGTCAGGGGCTTGGAAAGCAAGAGCAAGGGATCACCGCCCCTCTAGTGGCCAAGAAGACAGATAGGAGGGGAGGAGTTATTGTTGATGAGAGCAGTTCCAAGCCTCCAGAAAAGAAGCCGAGATCTGTTAGCTTTGATGGGCAACCGACACGAGTTTTGCTGCTCCGCAACATGGTAAATGATATTGCTGCGTCAATTCCAGTATAGGCCTGTCTCTTAATGCTTACATGTTGTTTTTGTATGAATCTCTGAGACGCTGACTATTGTGATGCATAGCAGCATAGGTTTAATCAGTCAATGAGTTGCAGATTGTGTTCTGGTATATTCAATTTATCCATCACCTTTGCAACTGTTTGCTTGTAGTGCCACAGTTAACTAGGCTCTAGTGTATGATTAGCCTTCCCTTACCTTTATCCTTGTCCATGTGGATCAATGTTGTAAGTTGCTTTGCAGTTCTGAACTTGGTTCAAACATGCTAGTTAGATTTGTTCGAACTACAATACTACATACACCCTGTGTTCCAAACTAAAGACATTCTAGGTCGAGACACAGCTACCAATATAAGAGTAAATAGGCCAATATATCCCTACTCTAGTAATCACTCTTCTCTCACGCTCCTCTTCCCAAGGCATAGATAAGCTCGCTGCAGGCCTAAGCTGGCAGTATGGTGGAGAGTTCATCACCTAAAACGTCATTCTTACTCGACACTGTTCCAAAGCTAAAACACCATTTTTACTGGGACAGAGGGAGTTTTAGCTTTGTCCCTTAGCTTATAAATACAAACAGGAGAGCACTCAGTCTTATATGTATTTTTCATTATTATGTGTTTAGAAGTGCTTCATTTTCTTTGCAATGAATAA
The DNA here is from genome assembly GCA_015847255.1 of Hyparrhenia diplandra. NCBI lineage: Eukaryota > Viridiplantae > Streptophyta > Magnoliopsida > Poales > Poaceae > Hyparrhenia > Hyparrhenia diplandra. The sequence goes on from JADLZK010009806.1 coordinate 31,751, forward strand.
TTAATTGGGGTTCTTGTTAAACTTTTTTAATTCAAACATAATTTGAGGTCAAACTCCACAGGAAGTTTACAGTTTAGCGAGCTTTGTGTTGGATTTTGACCATAGCACTGCAATTGTGATTAGTGTATTTAAATTTAGATGGTATGAAATGGTCATGAAATCTCATTTCTGTGATGGAAGCTGATCCTGGAATGAGTATGACTCAATTACCTTTTTTTTTCAAATACTTGTGCAAGATCATGGTAAACAAATTGATTTATCAGATTAGAAGTATTCGATTGTTATTTGTTAATGGTCAAGAAATTTCTATCTTCATGTCAAAGAAAAAGATATGTGTATTTTGGTACGAACCTAAAAGAAGTCTGACATCATGAAGTTATCTTGCTGAATTGTGTCTATTTTAACTGTGTGAGACCTTGGATCCTGAGCAATTTTTATGACTTGAGCATAGCGATGATCATTGAATTCAGAATTTCTTTTCATTTCCACTTACTGTTGGAGGGATTGGATTGTTCAGCAAGAAGGAAACATATCACTTATACAATTCTGTAAACAGTTCTTACACACGATTGTGAAACATGTGCAGGTTGGTCCTGGTGAGGTTGACGACGAGCTGGAAGATGAGGTGGCATCAGAGTGTGCCAAGTATGGGGACGGTGTCTCGGGTGCTGATATTTGAGATCACACAGGCAGACTTCCCGGCTGATGAGGCTGTAAGGATATTCATACAGTTTGAGCGGGCAGAAGAAGCAACAAAGGCAATGGTTGATCTGCAAGGGCGATTCTTTGGGGGCGTGTGGTGCAGGCAACCTTCTTCGACGAGGAAAGGTTTGGGAAAAACGAACTTGCTCCAATGCCAGGGGAAGTACCAGGGTTTTTCGACTAAAGAGAGAAATTTTGATGTGGTGTCATAATATTGGATGGGAGATGGGTTGTAAACTTGTAGTTCTTTCTTTTAATTGAGATGTTGTAGTGCTAGTGCAGTGTCCTGGAAATATTATGGATATAAGTTATGGTTTTGTGCTGCGTCTCCTGCTACTGAACTACCTTCTATGTACATGAACATTTTGACCGTTTAACATTCTTTATAGGGCAGTTGTCTCCTTGAATATGTACACTATTGGACTGCTGTAGCAATCACCGGGATATATTCAGTATTTGTCATCCTTACCGATGACCCCCTCCCCATTTGCCAGCTTTGGATGTGCTGCTGTAGAATTGTCATCATAAACAGTAAATCTCCTACAAATTTGATATGGCAAGCCATGTTGGCGAGCCAGCGCAGTAGCGCTCCTAGATCCCCAACGGGGTCCATCCCCAACCTAGCATGGAAAAAGGCCTATGTACCCCTGTTGTTTTATCTCTCTTTACTCAATGACGTGCGGACCAAGATGTCAGTTTCTTCTTCTACCTCCCGCCATCACTACGCAGCGAGGCGAGGGGAGGTACTCGTCTGGTCCATGTTTAAGTGGCATCGATAAATAAAATGTTTAAGTGGTCCACCGGTTTGCCTTTACATTGGTGCCATATCAGACATGTCGGCAGCGAGCACTTCACGCTGTGCGTCAGAAAGGAACAAGAACAAAACTTTCTTATTATTCCCACTGAAAAATGACTGTTTTTGTTTGTATATATATAAATTCTTACCCTTATACTGTATCTCGATCGTACGAGAATTGAATTGTTCCACCGTGATCTGTACTTCCATAAGAACAAGAAGGCGACGGCCCGTCGCGTACTAACTAATGTACTTCTTTCATTGGTCCAGTATGTAGGCTACGCTTACGAGCTGACAAAGTCGTCTCCCTGCTATACTCGTTCCGTCCATAAATAAAAAGTATGTTGCCTGGGATGAGTGCCATAAATTTAACTCAATTTATAGAAAATACGTGTAACATTTAAATTTGTTAAAAAAACTAGACTTAAAAATCTTTTTCGATGATGCGAATTACTTAACATAAATATTTATATATTTTAATATATAATTGTCGGCATTTGTTTCTCGAAATATATAATTGTCGGTATTTGTTTCTCGAAAAGCGTATTGACAAAGAGGGAGTTAACATTGCGAGTTGGACAACAGATGCCGTTTAATCGTTGGTAGGGCCCAACTACGACCCAGTTCAATACAGTGCGGACCCCTAGCTCTAAGTCGAAGTTGAAAACGACTAGCCAGCGAGCGAGCATCCATTCATTGTTCGACGCATCACTCGACTTATCATCGCTGGCTTCCACAAGTACCGCAGAAGAATCACATTCAGTTCATTTGTCGGCATCAGTACGCAGAAGAGTAAGTAGTGACAAAAACTGTTCCCTATGCGGCTGGTTTGCCTCCTTTTCCCCGGTCAGCTCAGCTCAGGCTCAGCTCCCCCGACGACGGCGTCGTCAGCACAACGACGTCGTCACACTTGCGTCACTGTCACTTGCTCCCCCAGTCTCAGTCCAATACGCGGAAACGGGTTTGAAGATTCGATGCCAGTTCGTCCAACCTTCGCCGTTGACCTCCTCTTCATTCAATTTCAGGCTTCAGCCAACGCCAACGCCATCGTGGTCTCTCACTCGTCTTCTCTTCTGCAAGAACCTTTTCGCATTGGGGTGATCAGCTGAACCAATAGCATCGATCAAAGGGTTGAATTGAACGGTCAGCACACGATGGATCGATCGCCCGGCCGGCACTGGCCGTGGGTTTGAATATTCATATATTCCTACCGAACTTTCCAAAAGGAGTCGCGACTCATGAGAGTGAGTGAGTGAGTGAATGCCAACACACACACCACACCACACCACACGCAGGAGTATTCGGCGAATCAGTCACTGTCTCAGTGAGAACAAGCCTACTGTTTCAGGCCGTTCAGGGATCACGACTTACCAAGTGAAGTACTGTGTCTGTGTGCATCCGACTCGCTGGGATGGCAACGTACGTATTTCATGTCTGAAACCCCCCTTTTTTTTATCTCGTGATGTCTGAAACTTCATCGTACTATCCGCGTGCTTTCAGACGAAACAGGGACAGCCCGCCGGCCGGCATCAGTTTGTTCATTTTTATCTAGGTCATGATCTTGATCATCGTAGAGGGCTTGTTTAGAAGAGCTCTAGCTATCTCCCCATCTTCAAGCTCTTCAACATTGCATTGCTTGCTTCTCGAAAAGCTACTAGCTAGCTTCCCCTTTTGTGAAGCTGATCGTGACTGATATCATTAAAAATGGTCATTTCCCTCTCGGAGCTCATTTGGTGCTTTGACTACTAGGCTTTTCTGAAGCAAATAAGAATTTTGTTTCCCCTAGCTCCAACAAACGAATCTGATCGATCAGTAAATTTCTATTCCTCTCATATCTGGAATGGAATCATGCATGCACCGTACCTATTATCTAGACTTCACTGCCTTTTTTTTCTACTAAACTTTCTGCAAAGGAAGTAGAGTAATTAACATTCATTCAACAAGTTAAAGTAGCGGTAAAAATATAATTACCGAATTAACAGAACCACCTTTTATAATCTATCTACACCAATAATGTATCCAAAATGCTATACCAATATACAAGAGTTTATCAGGAAAGAAAAAGGCGGTCATCGTCTCGCCCCAGAATTTCCTGCCCACTAAAAAAGATGCTTTTTATTTTTTCTTCTTTTCGGCTGCACCTGAACACTTCACCTTTATTTCCCAGTTTCCCTATCGAGTGGAACTGTGGACGTAGCAGTTTCCTCTCCAGCTCGTCGAGTACGATGACTAGTCTGACCAAAGACTGACTGGTCAACGGACGGACGAGCACCCAAAAATCAGAGAGAGAGAGAGAAAATAGGCCAGAAACTCACTCGGTTTCATTTCCGGTTTCCCCCGGCCGGTCAAACTTGCTCTCGCTCTCAGAAACGTCTAGAATACCACAAGTGCTGCAGGCCTGCAGTAGATTCATGGCCTTTGAATCTCAGACCACATTCTATTCTACTATAACTGCTGCTACTGCTGCTACCATCCTTTGCTTCATTCCCTGGAACAAGCTACCACTGCATATCACCTTCCTCTCGTCTTCTTCGTTGCTCTCCTCCTCCATAGATATATATATATATACCTACCCGGCCTACCGCAAGCTTTCGTGATCATCGATCGTATTGTTGCAGCCATTCTTCGCTGGGAAGCCTATACATCCTTGGGTGTTCTATCATATTGATAGACATTTGAGGACACCTCGTGTGTTTTTTCCCATCTGTTTCTCTGAACTTGTCATGGTCCTCCCGCTGCTCCTGCTCCCTGCTAGCCTCGCTCTTCAAATCGGTCACAGCAGTGCCGCGTCTTCGTCGTCGTCGCATCATCCGAGCTCTTCTTCTCTGCCTCCCCATCACCAACTCATCCTTGCTGCTGAATAATCCAGTGTCTGTCGCACAGATCGATCAGTGTCTATCTGTTGCACAGATCGATCGACAATCGAGCTAGATCAGGCGGGCGGCAACTAAGCAAGAGCAAGCAAGCTAGCCATGCAAGACGGCGGCGCGGGAGCAGAAGCAGCAGGGAGCAGCAGCAGCATCCAGACGCTGCTGACGCTCCTCGCCGACGGCGAGGAGCAGGCGCGGCAGCTCGGGGAGATGATGTCCGACGACCCGTGGTCCCGAGCCGAGCACTACAGGGGCGCGACGCGGCGGCTGCAGTGCACGGTCGGGAAGGCGACGGCCGTCGCCAGGGCCGTCGGCGAGGCCGCCGCCGCCGCGCCGGGGTCGTCGCGGGGCACCGACGACCGCTCTGACTCGCCGCGGTCGGCCGACGAGAGCTCCGGCGGGACGACGGTCGCGACGGAGGTGCAGGAACGCCAAAACATGTGCAAGAGAAGGTGCGTCGATCGCGTCGTTCACTTTTTCAAATTCGAAAAATACGTTGTGTGTGTCGGTACGTACGTGCCGCGCGCCAAATGAGGTGCCAAACTTGGGTGCTGGAAAAGGTTTTTTGAGGTGCTTACGTGCATGTAGGGTCAAATGGCATAAAATTCTGAAACTCATTTTCTTCTAATACAATGATACAAACACTCGTGCGTAAAAAAAAAAAAAATCTGAAACTACTCCTGCTCGTATGCAAATTCATCAGAAAAGCTTTGCAGAGTATTGAAACATTACATAGGAGTATAGCTCTAGGTATGGCCATGTTCTAGTTCTTTGTTCATGCAAATATACAAGTTCAGTCTCGACTCCGTTTACACTGTATAGACAAAAAAAAATTCAGGAACAATAATAGAACTAGCTAGCACGAAACGTCTTTGCAGTGCAATTGCTCCCGATTCCTTTTGTCATAAGTATCTTTTTTAGAGTTGACTGACTCTGAACTTGAATTTTCACGTACGTGAGTGAGTCCCATAAAGTTTGTCGTTTTTTTTTTTTAAACTTTATGTTTGAGATCCTTATTTCAAATATTTATATAAATATTAAAATAAATTAATCAATATTCAAGTATCTTTATTGATAAAATAAATTATAAAAAAATTATATTTGTACAAAAAAAAATTTGAATAAGACAATCAAAAAAAAATATCGGAAATTTAGGTAACAAACTCAATGGGATTAGGGGATACATATAGAAAACGATATCACCTACAGAGTTTTATATTCTAAATTTGAAGTTGAGCACTTTCATGTATGTGAATTTGTACAGTTTTCCGACAATCACCTAGTATCTTGTAACAAATTAGGATACACACCGCCTACAGTAACAGTGCACAACACTTCGTCATGGTAACGCCACTGTCAGACAGATGCACCAGCGATCCTGACATGGTTTTTGTCAAATGTTGCCATTTCTGTTGTGTGACAGCCATATATTCAGAAACAAAAATCATTTTTCATAAAAGAGGATTTATTTGAGGATTCTTTTTTTCTTTGAAGAAAAGAAAACAGAGGATTAAGGACAGGTGCAATATGCAACAAAAAACTACTGTACCCTAAGTGATAGAAACGTGGGTGTGGTGCTAACAGTATCCCATAGAGGCGTTCTATATACACGTTACTCAGAGGCTGGATAGAATACGAAACTCTTGTAATATGATCATAGAAAATTTATTTAGTAGCTAGCATCCTGGTCATAGTCATAGGCTTTGAACATATGGTGGTTTGGTCAAAAGGGAACATGTTTTTTGTGATCATAGGAATGGTCAAATACAGAGTATTTACAAAAGTCAGCACACAAAAAGATCTGAACATCTGACTGAGACCTCGTTTTCCTGGTCATGAATCCTACAGGAAAGGTCTACCAAAATTCACCACCAAACTCCGAGTGCCAGATGCAAGTTTGGAGGCCACCCCGGACGACGGCTTCAGCTGGAGAAAGTATGGCCAGAAGGACATCCTTGGCGCCAAGTTTCCCAGGTCAACCAACCATCAACATCCAAAACTTCTTGATACAGATTAATTTCATCTGTGCAGATTCAATCTGTTTATAACTTCTGTTTTGGCAAATCACACGACAAATTTTTGAGGAATTTCGTAGCGACACAATAGCACATATATATATATATGGTGCCTGGCACTGACACGTACTCTGCTGCTGCTGTTGCATTGCAGGGGCTACTACCGGTGCACGTACCGCACCACGCAGGCGTGCGCCGCCACGAAGCAGGTGCAGCGCTCCGACACGGACCTGTGCGTCTTCGACGTCACGTACCAGGGCGAGCACACCTGCCTCCAGAAGCAACGCGCCACCGTGGCCGCGCACGCCGGCGGGAGCCAGTCGCCGCCGCCGCCTGCACCGCTGCCGCAGCAGCAGGCCCCGGACCCGACGAGCATGATGCAGCTGTTGGGGATGGGCTTCAAGCACGTCCTCAAGGTGGAGACGACAGGGCTCCACGACAGCGACCGCGGCCCGGCCTCCGCTCCCGCCGCGTCCTTCTCTTTCCCCTCCGTGCCGCCGCCGTTCCACCACCACCACCACACCGGCGACGCGACGACGGACAATAACCCCGCCGCCGCGGTGCCGCCGGCGTCGTCGAGCTACTTTCCTGCGCCGCACTCGGTGGGGGTGGACGGGAGCTGCTACGGCGCCGACGTCGTCTACGACTATGATGAGGCTACGAGGGCGCACAGCATGCGCGGGGCGGAGTCGTCGGAGCTCGGCGAGGTCGTCACCAGGGCGATCACCGCCCCCGCCGCCGCGTTCGACTACTCGTCACTCTTCCACGACCAGGCTGAGTTCAACGACCCGCACCTGCCGTTCCCGCCATTTGGCGGCCCGCCCCACGGACCACACCAGTAGGAGATCAGGGCCGTGGACGCTCCTGAAATGATCGAGAATTTTGCACCTTAATTAACACGCTAGGTAGTAGTACTAGTACCTGTTATTAGTTGTTGGTCTTCCTGATCCTGAACACTCGTTGTCACTTTTGTCTCGGTGAACTAGCTAAGTATACTCCCTCTATTACAAATTATTTGAGATGTTTTGACTTTTTTTGACTTTTTAGATACATTAGTGTTGTAATGACATTTTTTTATTATGCAGTAAGAGATAGTATATACTAAAATTTATGTATCTAGAAATGACACTTTGGATCTATTTGTAATTTGGAATAGACTGTAATGTAAGAGGATTATATTATTGTTGCTTATATACTATAAGTTATACAGCATAGGTTTCTCTTTTGAGCGTAGGAACCTTGACTAAAAAACATTAACATTATAATCTTCCGTCTGAAATACAAAGGATTTATAATTTAGTTTAATTTAGGACACAATTTTAGTTACTCAAGATCTATGGGAGCACTACTATGATCCTATTTGGTTAGAGAGATTTTTTTAGTCGCTATGAAACTAAACATGAGAGACTTTTTTAAAACTTATTACTAAAAAGTCCCTAGAAAGAGTCTTTTTCTAAAAGTCCCTGGACTAAAAAAAAAAAAGTCCTAGATTATTTAATCAAACAGGGCCTATATTGTAAAAATTCTTGTGTTACAAATAAGACATATAAAACTTTGGAGTGCTAATTAATTAGGGCATGCAAAAAGAAAAACTCGTGCAAACAACTATTTAAAGAGTGTTCTTCGACCATTCAACAAAATTTTAAACTTGGTACATCCATGTACGTACTCACGTGTAAAAGCTGAGATCCAAACTACTACAAAAGCTCGTACCAAGAAAAATTTCAGTACAGACAAAAATTATATGAAGAACATGCAACCTAAAAATTATTATTTTTTTTTGACAGGAAGCATTTTCATTGAAATTAACAGCAAACTGCTGTTAAGGGAATGTACATCTTAAAGATTACATTGTGCAAAGCCTCTTTGAGAGGGCAGTGGCCATGATGCGCACTATTTTCGCACACTATATCAAAATGACTAGATGAGCCTAACTTAGCCCTGAAAGCGCCTTTGAGCCAAATAGTGTGCCATAATATTTAGACTCCTATCAATTTTGTTGATGGAGTGGATAGAACCTGACACGTTGTTCTTGAAGCTCTCAGTGAATGGCTTCATTCTCCAATCAGGTGGATCTTCATAGTTACCATTCTGAAGGAGAGTTGCAAGGGTCTCATTGTCAGTGTGATATGAGACTCTAGTGCACTTGATCTTCCTGATGATATCAGAGGCAAGCGCAATAGCCGCTGATTCTGCCATGAGGACAGAGTAACAGTCTTTGAGTTGTGCTTGGACTCTGATCTTCAGCCTGTACTGCTCGTTTTGAATGTACACTCCAAGACCTGCACTCCGAGGAGTAGTGATGCCTCTATCAGGAGCCAGAGAGGCATCTGAGTAGCACCTTGTCCCTGCATTATTCAGCCAGACGTCTTCCTGACTGAACGTTTCACCTTCCTGGTTTAAGACAACCATGTTAGACACAGCAGCCTGTACTTCTCCTTCACCTGCATAGCAAAGATTCAAAGAACAGGTTGCTGCGGTGGTAGGGTGACCACGCAAAGACTTGGCCAAGGGTTGGGCCTGATCAGGCATCTTGCTGAACACAGATTCAGTGTTCTTGATGTCTGTCTCCACACAATGATGTACCTGCAAGACATTCCATTTTTTCTTTTTGAACCTAAAATCGTTCCTAGCTCTCCATATAAACCATAGCGTAGAGATGATCCTACACATAAGATAGTCTGAAATAGAATTATTAATGAGAGAGGTCAAGGCGTCTTGCACTCCATCTTGCTCAAAAGGCAAGAGAGATGATTTTAGAGGTGGGTTAGCTGAGAACCACACCGCCCTGGCAAAGTCACAATGGAAAAACAAATGAGAATCATTCTCTATTTGGCCACAGTAATCACATTTGGCATCAATATGGCTGGACAGATTTCCAGCTCTTTGTCCAGTCGCTAGAGCATGTCTTACTAATCTCCACATGAAGGTTTTCTTGTTGGGTGCCAAAGTTTTCTGCTTCCACACCCTGTTAAGAAGATGAAGAGCTTCCTGGGAGATATGCCTGGGACCGTCACTTGGAAGTTGAACCTGCACTTGACTATTTAAGAATTTAAAAGCTTCCTTAGTGGAGCATGTTCCTTTTCTGGAAGGCACCCACTTGATAGCATCATCATTGGTGGAAGGGACAATGGGTGTATTAATTATGATATTAGCAGCTTCTCTGTCAAAAATAGCTTCAACCAAGCTAGCATCCCAGCAGAGGGTATCTTGACTCCAGAGGTCAGAAACAGTGCTAGGGAGGTTGGGAACAGTTACTGGCAGATTAATGTGAGAATGAATTTCTTTCCAAATAGCACACCATGGAGAGGACCAGACACTGGAATTACCTCTATGTAATTGAATTATGCAATTGTCCACAAGCAGGTCTTTAATATTAAGGATGGAAGACCAAAAAGCAGATTTACATGTAGAGTTTGAGGCCTTCCAGAAACTGGTATTGGGATGATATTTATTGTTTCCGTAAGAATTTTCTAGCTTGAGTTTACACCTTAACTTTTACATATGAAGTACACTATGGATGTATCCACTTTGAGTATTTTGAAACCAAATAAGATTTTTTTTTTTTAATCTAAGATGTAGTTGGCACCGATAGCTTTTTTTGTCTGGCTAGATTTGTTGCTTTTGGAAATTAAAATTAAGCTTGCTTTCATGGCTGTTGGTAAAAGCCAGCTTGTGAGCAGTTAGACAAACTTTGAATCAAATTAAATGTATAACATATGTAACGGCCATCATTATAGCGTTTCTCAGCCAGCGAAATCTAGAGGTGACTGAAGAAACTTGTTGAGTTGTGGTGTGACCTTGTGCTAATAAAAAGTAAAAGCCAGAACACAACAGGGCCTACGAGTTGCTGAAAAAGGATTTTTATATCTGTCGAAACAGATCGGCTTTGACCGCTGGTTAGTGGTGGTGACGTGCAGGCGGTGTCGTCATCGAAGGACCGATTGCAAGATTCATCCTCATCCCATCTGACTGATAGCGATGAGGACAATGAATGAGGAATAATGCTGTTGAGTACTCCCTCCGAATCCCATTCTCAAGTTTGTCACCCGGATTTTAAATGCCATTTTATTCGATGCTTCGTCTTATTCAAATTTTTTGCACAAATATAATTTATTTTGTTACGACTTATTTTATCAATGAAGATACTTGAATATTGATTAATTTATTTTATGATTTGCATAAATATTTTGAATAAGACGGATGGTCAAACATGAAGTTCAAAAGTCAAAAAACGACAAACTCCATGGGACAGAGGGAGTAGCAGTACTCCTTTAAAAAAAGAATATAATTCTTAATTTTTGAGAAATCAAACAATTTTAAATCTAATTAAATTTTAGGAACTTCAATAGTTTTAAATTTGATAAAATTTATAAAAAAACATAATATTTGTGGTATCAAATAAGTATGATTGGACTAATTATATTAATATATATTTATAGTAAAACTATTTTTATGGAATCAAATATTATGTTCTACAATTTTTTTTTTGAGATTACACAAGACAACGCAGACGCTCAACACGCACGCACACTCACCCCTATGAACACACGTGACGCAAAACCCTACCCCTATGAGCACCTTCGAAGGACCGAGCCGGCAATCTTGAAGTTCACGGTCACCACAGCGCGAGGGGATTGCCGCGACAGGGACGCCGTTTATCGAGCTTAACGCGCCGCCAAAAAATCCCGAAATAAATCCGGTTTTATAATTCATCGGTGCCGCACCCGTGATTTGAACCCCGGGGGTGAGGGCCCTAACCCAATGGCCTTTGCCATTGCGCTTATGAGCCCTTGACTATGTTCTACAAATTTAGTTAAAGTAAAGTTTATAATTGTATCAACTTATAGAACAGAGGCAATAAGGCATGTACCATGTAAGGCTGACTAGACTGGCAATAAGGATTTAACAACTGGCAAGCATGAAGGCAGATTGCTTTTCCGGATGTGACAGCATAGTACTCCTACTATAGGATGTATTTGTGTCGTGGCAATCGCAGACTGATTGACCCTTCATTCTGTTCTTGTCCTGTAGTTCTTGGAAAACAAAGTGGTATTTTAGAAAGTGGTATTGTAGAGGTATTGCAGCTGATCTCCTTTCCCATCTCCTTCCCGTAGCTATAATTTTGAAGCGATCTCTCAAAAGAAGCATCTTTCTCCTAGATAAAAGGGTACAGCCCTCTCACATATCCCTAAAGAAATATAAGGATAAGTTTTAGGTAATCAGTTACAGAACAGCAATTAACTACTAACCTTCTCCCAATTGGCCAAATTCTGCCATAACTTGCTCATCTGCATACTGAATCGCACCACACAAACTACCCAGCCACACATGGCAGGAGCACACAGCGGCAAAAGTGCAGCTCATCTGCTTCCTGCTTTTCCAGTATCAGATCGAGATGCTTCATCGGTGCAGGAAGCAGAACACAAGCTTTCTTACTTTTTTTTTAAGGCAGCAAACAGCATGACCACAAAATAATAAGTAGCAGAAGAAAAAGGTTTGCACGGCAGGATCCCTGATTAGTGGGTAACCATCCGATCCATCCATCCATAATCCCTCATCCTCCGTCCACCGAACGGCACTAGGCAGGCAGCAAGAGCCTCTGAATCCGGCAACTCTGCTCTGCTCATCCGGTCATCCCCCGGTCCGTACCAGAAGACAACACATGCGGCAAAGGCAAGTTGCAGCTTTCCTCGCAGGATTGCGGGCTTGCGGCTCACCAATCAAGAGGCGAATTATCACGAGCACCAGGCCACCAGCCGAATATAAAATTCTATGATCTATATCATTAGCACTAACCACCATGTGTCCACTGTTAATTAAGTACGTCTGACCCAGGTGGTTTATCAAAACGTCTGTACTAGTAATTCGGTTGAAAACCAAGTCTGACGTAGAAGTACTATTTAGCCACAACCCACGAGTTAGGCATGCCAAACTTGTTGGTTTGAACTAGCTCCGTATATTAATAAACTCGCTCATGGCAAGGTTGTGAGTTGTGACTTCTGCTGTACATAGACCTCGTTTTATTGACGATGTGACAAAATTGTCTAGCCATGACGACAATCTTAGACGTTAGATGTGGCTGCTTGCCTAGCTAAATTGGTTAGTCCACCAAACAAACATCCATCCCCTTGGTCATAAGTTTGTATGCCTTGATGGTCACAACTCACAAGTGTAGTATGTACACCGGCACGCATTGATGAATAAACGATGATACACATACTCCCTCCATCCTAGATTAAAAGATATTCTACAAGTTGTCACATGTACCAACGTTCGTCCCAAATTTCCCTGTCACCCCTACAAGAATCTTCATCTGAGCTCACTGGACCGGCATGCATTCTTGGAAGTTGCACCGGCTGAAGCCTCTCCTCCCATTTCCTTTGTTTCTTTTTTTTTATTCGTTGTGGATGGCCAGGTCGATGGAAGACAGGCTCTGCGGTGACTGCAGGAGCTATGGCGTACTCTGCGGTAGGAGGAACAGAAGCTAGAACGTCTTTCTTTTTGAAACTTTTTCAAATGCTAGAACGTCTTTTGTTCTGGGACAGAGGGAGTAGAGGACAGTGTGATGTGCACCATACGAACTTTGTGAAGTACATGATGGATCCAATCACTATAGTATGTGTTTATTTAGTTCCTAGGACAATTGGGGGTAGGACATGATGAGCTCTTTGTGTAGCACGACCATGTCCTTTAGGCTATGCATAGCTTTATGCGCCCATGGCCATGGGATTGGAGCGATGTCGACCGTATTAAGATTGAACCGCGAGATTACGTGTAGAGTGGCACACAAAGGCTTGAGCCTTCGAACTGGGGGTAGAGTGGTGACAGAGGAGCTCAGATTTGCAGGATTTGGTGCGGAAACGTGCACATGCGCTGCAATAGCGGACCTTCCCTAGGGGTGACGTGGGTCTGCCACCCTAGCTACCGACCCCGTAGCACCGGACGCCTAGACCCCATCTTCGGCTTTCTTCTCCGGCTTAGGCGAGGAGCGGCGGGCGTGAAGCTTTGAATACGCGAGGAGAGAAGAGTCGGCTGGCTTCCCGACCGCTTATTGTTGGGCTTTTTTGTTAGGCCTTGTAAAATAGCCCTGTTCCAGCAAAGGCCCAAATTCCCCAATTCAATCCTCTATTCCCCAATTGTCATCCTTAGTTGATGTGAAATAAGGCTTGATCAGTTTCAGAATTGAAGGATATGAAGGTTGGGAGCAATTGTTGGAAAGAGGTCAAATCATTTTGTGTTCCAAAAGAAATTCCAATACCAAATATGGAAGAGGCAATACCAAGATGGGGCATATCAAGGCGTGATGACAACTTAATCACTAATGGCCATCATTGTCGTGTTGATACTTTCCTTGCTGCACTTGATGCTATAATCATGGAGATGGATCATCGCTTCAATGAGGTATCGTTCGAGTTGCTTGTGTCATTTGCTTGTCTATAGCTAGGCTTGATATTGAAAGGATTGCTCGGATAACTGAGATCTATGATCAAGATTTCTCTATTGTTGATCGTGACTATATAAGAGAGCAACTTGCAACATTCCTTGTTCATGTGAGAAGAGTTGATGATTTGAAATCATGCCATGACCTTGGAAGCTTGGCTACAACAATGATTAGAACGAAGGCGCATATGTAATTTTCATTGATCTATCGCATTATTGAGTTAGCATTAATACTACATGTGGCAACATCTTCAGTTGAAAGAGCCTACTTTGCTTTGCATTTCATCAAGACAGCTTTGCGGAACAAGATGGGTGATGAATGGATTAATAACTTGTTAGCGTGCTACACCGATGAGAAAGCGATCTTCAAGGAACTTGGTATTGATAAAGTTAAGAAGAGGTTTCAATCTAAGAGCCCTCGACGTCATCAACCTTCTTAGTTTATTCTCTTCACACTTGAGGTAACATCTTGTGTTTCTCGTCTTGTTTTTTTTGTTGTCATGTGTCATTCTAGTGTTTTTTTTTTATAATTTGTGTGATAATAGCATATGAATGCGGTGCACTGCACATAAAATGTTTTCTTAGTTCATTTTCTTGTTGGATTTCGCTCCAGCTAATTTTTTTTTTTCCTAGGTCGGTCATTGTGCCAGTGAGGAGCGTAGCCTCATGGAGAGGCGTGAGATGGTTAGCGCTTTGGTGAGCGACCCAAGCAGGCCGGTGGCGCTAGAGTGCACGGCCGGTCGGCATAGACAGAACAAGCACACGTGTATAAGCCGATGCAAAAACTGCCGGCACGGCGAGATCGATCCACCGCTGGCCGGAGGGCCGAGGCCGGCAGGCCGCGAAACAGACCCAAAACTCATCCCACGGCACACGGCACGGCGCTAGTGGCGAGGAAAACTGGCCTTTCCGCTGCGCTTTCCCACCACGGCTGCTGCTGCCACCGGCCAACCCCCCACTATTTACCCCGGCACGCCCGCCCTCCCCCGCCCCGAGCGACCGGCACTAGCGCCCGCTGAGTAGCGCTGCGCAGCCGCGCGTGCGAGCGAATAAACAACGCCGCGACGAGAAGAGCGAGGGCGGGCAGGCAGTGGGGGCTCGGAGGCCGAGGGAGGGAGGGAGGCGAGGAAAGCGGCGGGTGCCGGGCCGCCCGCGCCGGTGCCGAGGCCCTCGCCCCGCCCCCCGCTTCCGTCTGTCCCCCGCTTGCCGCCACCGCCGCCGCACGCACGCACGCTCTCGATCCTCTTCCGTTTCGGCTTCCTCTCCCCGGTCCCCTTTTTAACGAGACGCCCCGCGCTGCGTTCCGTTCCGTGCCCTGCCTGGACTCGCGGGTTCTCCTCGCTCCCCAATCGCCGCTTTCGCCGCCGGATCTAGCCGCCGGACGGTGCCCCGGACGAATCGATGGCGCGGGCGGCGCTCCGATTGGGCGTCCGCGCGCTCGTGCTCCTCGTCCTCGTGTCAGGTGCGCCTGCCTGTCTCTCTCTCTCGCTCGCTCGCCTCTCGCCTGTCTCCTCGGCACCGTCTGAATTCTGCTTTGAGGCTGCGGTGGCCGTGTTGATCGAGCGACTCATTCGCTGGGACTGTTTCGGCGTGGCGCGCTCGTTGAGCTAGGAAACATACTTGCTTCAGATTTCTGCGATGTTTGTGGACTAATCAATCACTGGTTCGTTCGGGTGATGCAGCAGTGGCTCTGCTTCCACTTGTCAGTTCAGACGATGGGTACAAACACTGCGAGGGTGTCGTCAGGGGTTGGGCTGATTCCTCCACTGGGCGCGACAAGGACGGGGACAAACTCAACCTTAAGGATTTGCTCTTCTTCCTCCACATCCCTAGGACTGGAGGCCGCACCTACTTTCACTGGTACGTTCGCTGGTCTGGACAACAGTTTGGTTTACAGTAATAATCTATACATCCCTCTGATGTTTCATGCCTTGCCAGCTTCCTCAAAAAGCTGTATACAAATGCCGAGGAATGCCCGCGATCTTACGACAAGCTACGGTTCGACCCAAGGTGAGGAAAGTTAGCTCTCAACTTCGCTCAAATGCATCATCATGTCATGAGCACCTCATCTCAGTTCTGAATCATAGCACTGTTATGTTGGAACTGTCTGAATTTGTTAAAAACGAGTGTTTCCTTTCAAATTCTATGTCCCATCTGCCCTGCTGTTTTAATGAATTAATTTTGCGGCTTTTATGAAAATATTTCTTTGAAAATACTTGCTCTAGAAAAGTCATCTTCTATTTTACAAATTTAGATCACAAACCGAATTATTTAAATGTAATCTACGATTCTACGGTTTACTACATTCCTGTCTAGTGAAATAATGTTCTTAGTGCTTACCTGACCAGGAATGTGAAAGTTGTTAACATGGATGGTTTCCCAGTATGCTAATTACTGTATCCTAGTATATGCATAGGAATTACATCCTCGGATTGTTAACTGTATGTCGTGACCTGTATATGGATCATGCCAACAAATATGTAGGTAGTGAATGAGCACCTTTTTCAATTGTTGTTCCTTCTGAAGCAACTGTCAGTGTTTGTCCCATGAGTTCAATTCTAAGATTTTTCTTAAGATAATTTGCTTACAACTAATGATGTTTTGGTATTCTTATCAGCCATCCTGATTGCAAGCTGGTTGTTAACCATGATGACTATAGCTTAACTTCCAAGCTGCCAAGGGAGAGAACTTCTGTTGTAACAATACTAAGGAACCCAATTGATCGTGTATTTAGCACATATGAGTTCTCAGTTGAAGTCGCAGCTAGATTTCTTGTGCACCAAAACTTAACTTCTGCAAAGTTAATGACTACCCGTGTGTTAAAAAAGTCTCGTGCAGTCAGTACTTTGGACATCTGGCCTTGGAAGTACTTGGTTCCATGGATGAGGGAAGATCTGTTTGCCAGGGTATGCCTATCTACTTCAGTTCAACCTTTTGATTTACATTTGTACTTTATTTTTTAAAACATGTATCTTGTATTTTGAGACCTTGTGCTTTATATTCAATATTTAATTGGATCTTTGATAGAAATCTGTATCTAGTATTAACCAAACCAAACACCAATTGTAATAGAGATAAATCAGTTGATCCACTGCTCTGTAATTGGAACTAATAAACTTATAAGTTATAAATTACAACTACGATTCTTCCATTGCCTTAGAACGTTTCTTCAATAACTATACTGTAACTTTTCAGAGAGAGGCCAGGGGAGGTGACAAAGTTCATAGTAGTAAGAAGATTAATGCATATGATGTGGAGGATATGGTTATGCCGTTACATCAGTACATCAATGATCCAGTTGCCCATGAAATCATCCATAATGGGGCTACCTTTCAGGTATGGTGATGTTTCATTTTTGTATATATCAACTTCTGTTGTACTATTCCTATATAGATTATTTCATTTATTTGTTTACTCTGTCTATTTTACCTGTGTGCAAATTGTCCTCCATTCATTTTCTCTGGCCTCGCTCAACATTGATATTTTCCACTGTAGCAAATTATACAATAACATTTGCTATATTGTTGCTTTACGATTTTCATCCATTTTGTCAATTTTTCGTATTTTGATTATTTTCAAAAGATGACCATTTACATTTCAGATCTGTGATGAAGTACATATCATGCTAATATTTTTCATGAAATATGTGATTATTCCCTACTTGAACAACCTGGATAGCTCATTCGATATAGCTTGACAATCAAAAACAGATGCATGCATGCTTACTATGACTTTTTTTTTCCTAATATGATATCGATTTGCAAATCTGTACCAGTACTGTGTTTTGTCTCATGTGTATTTGTGTTTTGTATCTTCTTGCACAAGCAGAGCTGTAGTAAACATCTGGCTGTAGGTGATTTCCCAGCCAGCTTTAACAATCTGGTTTTGCTAATTTGTTCATGTTTACTCATGTTATCTTGGCAGATTACTGGGTTAACGAACAATTCATACTTCCATGGAGTTCATGAGGTTCGACATTGTGTTAGAAAGCATCCAGATCTTGGTCGTATTGTGCTTGAAGTTGCTAAGGTATATAACTATATACCAAAGATCAATGTCGTGAAAGACTGTTTTCTTTGTGCATTCGAATGACCAAAGCATGTGATACATCGTTCATTAGTTATATTCTCCTGCATGCAAAACATCACTGTGTTGACTAATAGTCATGCAGAACAAACTTAAATAGTAGGTAAATGCATTATGACAATAACATTTACTCAAACAAATATCCATTCAGTATATGAAGGCGGGTCTGGAGTTTTTTTTTTAATATACTTCCCTCCCAAACGTAATACCATCATATTTTTATTACAGAATAGGCTGGACCAGATGCTATATGTTGGGCTTACGGAGGACCATGAAGAATCAGCGAGGTTGTTTGCTCATATGGTAGGAGCACAGGTGCTTTCACAATCTGGGACATTGAATTTAGATCTCAAGGAAGATCTGCCCAGTGAGACTGGTAATGCGGTTCATTCTTGGTGTATGGTTCTCCATATTCTTTTGATACAGTTTTGACACAACACAAAGATGATAAATGAAGATCTAATCTCTACTGTTCACAGACTCTCACCCATCCATAGTGGAGCCCGAGGATGAAGAAACAAACGAACATCTGGTATGAGGGTGGTTATAAACCTTATAATTGCGCTGTTTAGTTTTGCATGGTTATATAGTAGAATCTGTATACTCCATCTCATATTTATGTTCTCTTGATAGAATAGCACGCATGGTTGGCAAAATAATGAAGCCCTGAACTCTACCAACGACGAACATGGAAAAGGAAATGTAATACACTACTTGAAGGACTCAATTATTTGTGTAGAATTTATTTCTTTTATTTCTGTTTTCTTTTTGTGAAACCCTATGCAGAGTTTTCTGTTATTAGCCTGTGATCACAATGTTAGTTTATTCCTGATGCACAGATGACTGTTGGTAAATTGATGGAAGCTTATGAATCTTGCATTACCAAACTGCGGACGTCCCAATCTACCCGTCGTAAAATATCCCTAAAGAGAGTTCAGGAAGCAAACTTCTCAAAAGAGGTAATGAGTAACAACCAAACATGGAACATTGCTTTTGACTCATTTTGTATTTTTTGAGTACAGAAATCTGCATCATATTGACCTGATTCCCTTGTCTATATCGATATCAACACAAACACAACTTGCTTTGTCAAAAAAAAAAAAAAAAAAGGAAAAACACAAACACAACTTGAGCTTATAAAAAGGAAAAAGGTTTACAAATGCTTAGTCTGATGTGCTCAAAACTTCACAACCATTCATGTGCTTCTATTTTTGTCATAGCTAAAAACAAGACAAATAACCGAGAAATTTCTGCTGGTGTTTCTTGCTTATGTGGATACCCGATTTCTTTCCTCTCTATCATTCAATATCAAGTACCCACACCTCTGTTTTTGAGGCGTTGCGGTGTTGCGCGGCGCCCGACCCCCTTCACAACGCCTAGGCGTTTGTGGCGGACGCCTAGGCGACGCCATATTCAAATCATAAGGCGATAAGGCGTTCTAAACTAGAATTTTATATACTAGTTTCAGCACATATATACCTTGTTTGTTCCCAATTCTTGCTAGCTATACACATATATTAGTTCATGCATGAGCATGACAAATTACATCATTGTTTGTCTCTAATAGTCCAGGAACTTAGACTGAAACTTAGACTGAAAGTCTGAAACTAAAGTACTGGAATCAAAAGCATACTAATTACTAGTGGCTAGTCAACTACAACAAAGCCATCCAACAAGGGTGCAGGACACAAAAGAGCTAAGTGCAAATCTCTGTTTAGAGAGCAGACAACAGAGAACACACAAAAAGAGGGATGTGCACACTACATACAAAATTCAGAGCGGAATAGAGCACCTGGGAACAGATTAGGAGCACGAAGGCGGAAGGCATGCATCATACTATATTTAAGAAAACAGAGCACATGCAGAGGAGGCCATGGACAGCACGAAGGCATACAACGTATACTATATTTAGAGAGCAGAGTACATGCAGAGAGGAGGCGGACATCGACTTCAGGCGTCCGGGGCATGCGTATGGGCGTCCGCCCGACGCCATTCTAAGAATAGGCGACGCCCGGTTCGCCTAGGCGGACGCCATACGACTTCAGTTGTGGCGTCTTGGACGCCCAGAGCTGCATGCACGCTTTGTCGCCTAGGCGACGCCTTTAGGCGACGCCTTAAAAACAGAGACCCACACTGAGGGCTAAGAAAAAGAAATAGGCTGATGTGCTCAAAACTTCACAATCATTCATGTGCTTACCTTTTAATAGGTGGAAATTCTTGCTTGTTTCTAATATTATATGTATGAGTGCTTTCATATTAGAATATTTTAGTAATGACATTGGAAGTTCTGTTTGCAGGCACGGAAGCTGGTACCTGAGGCAATTTTGAAAGAAATTATCTCGTTGAACAGCCTTGACATGGAGCTTTATGATCATGCTAAGACAATTTTTACCCAGGAACATCTGATGCTAAAAGCTCAGCAATCCATGGTGGGGCAGCACAGACAGTTGACAGAAGAAAAGGTTTATTGAAACTCAAAGAACACTACTACTTATGCGGTTCATTTTAGTTTGACAAGCTTTTACTGCAAGAATTCTGAATCTCAGTGACGTGTGGTGGACATGGGTGAGGTCCAGAGGGTGTACCGTGGCTAACCATGCTAATTTTTGTTTGAAATACAATCTAGTCAAATTTGACAAACTAGGGAGCCTGCTTCATATCAACAGTAATCATATACTTGATTATGTTAGCCTTCCAATTTAGTTGACATAACATTAATATTGCATATGCTAGTATTTGATGCATGCACTCATGCCAGGGAGGAAACACGATAGTATATAAGATGAACCATTCTCGCCTGCGATTGAACTGTGGAAATGAAAAATTGTACTTGTGCTATTAGCAAGCCTCATGTGCTTTGCCTTATCTCTTTCAGGAGGGCTGGATCAGCAAAATCTGCAGCGGCGGGATTTGCTCTCCTTGGATGGTGGTCTTGCTTGGTTTAGGGGTCACCACGATCATAGTTTTGGTCACATTTGCTGTAACGACGAGAAAAAGAACGTCTAAACTCAAGGTTTAACCAGAATTCATTTGATGTACAGTCTGATGATGCCCCCAGACTACCCTTGGCATTTTGGGACAGAGGTGTTAGCAATTAGAATCCACAGAATCATCGTGTATACTCGTGCGGTCGCACTGGTCGGACAATTTGAGATGCCGCGTTGGTATATAGGTAAATTGTAAAGTACAGAAGTACACGATGGATTCACTCTGAATTGTGGGGCTCATTACATGTGACAGTCCTGTAATGGGTGCTCACCGGCGACGGGCATACCCGCTCCATCCCTTGGCCGCGCAACGGCCACCAAGGCGACCGAGGAGTGGCACGCGCAGAAGGCCGGTGAGGAGGGCAGCCGGTGGGCACACTGTTGACTGGAAAAACATCTGGTACAGTAACTAAATGGTAAACAAAATACTACACTCTATATTCCAAATTATAAGTTATTCTAACTTTTGTTTTTAGGAATACAACTTTTGCTAGTGTGTCTAGGTACATAGCAAATTCTTTGTGCGTAGAAAAGCTTAAACCGACTTATCACTTGGAACACTTGGAGGATATATATATTATTACAAATTTGGGGGCAAAGTGGTAATATATTTAAGAACAACATTGGTATGCTACTAATCTAAAAAATGAATAACAGCTACCTTTTTTTTATTAAAAAGCACCGTGCATACAACGATGTTCTTCAAACTGGAGGAAAGGACGACAATCGACAAGATTATCTCGTGGACTTGCCTAAAAAAACCTCATGGGACAGCTACGCATCCACTCACACATGTTCTTCAACATAGTACGGTACCTGATAATTAGAAAACGTAGGGCGTGGTCTGCCGTCGTTGCGTCGTTGCATTGCAGATCGATACACTTTCTGTTCGACGACTAGAAACGCGACACAAGCCGCCTTCCTGAGGCCGTCGCAGTGATGCGTGTCTGCCAGATCAGATCAGTGATGCTTCCTCAAGGCTCCTGCAGTCTGCAGAGAATGTCTTCACACACATTAGCTTTAACCGTCCATCCATCTCTTTTTTTTTTTTTTTCATGGACGGCATCGAGTCCGTGTATATGAAATGAAGCAGCGCCGTACGTGAGGTGATGCACAGCAGGGACGCATGTAGAAGGTAGGGTGGTGGCCAGGGAGGAGCAAGGAAGCCAGTGGCGGAGCTTGTCAATTTTGACGCCTAGGGCCAGTACAAAAATATATACTCACGCACCGGATCAAAAACCTTTCACACTTGGTTTAATATACCGATATAGATAACAAAAACTACCTTATAGATAATATTTGATTTTATACTCTTAAATCTACAAAATAATGGATGGAAACATAAAGTTTGAGATGATAGAATAACATTTTCATCTGAAATTTCGGTCCCTATTTTCTAGTACCTTCACCTTTTTTTTCCAACAAAAATTGGCATGTACTAAATTAATGATTCAGCCGCCGTGTTTGGCAAGGAACAGAGGCGACACAACTGGTACCAAGAACTTAGATTTCAGATTTTAGAATGGGAATGGAATTACCAAATGCTCCAATCAAAAGAGGTGTGCGTGAAATCGGAAACCAACATAGAGCCGCCTGCTTGGCAGCGTGCGGGCCAGCTTGTCGGGTGCAGACCAGACTGTTGCGCACCCACGCGGCCAGCCATCCACGCGGAGGCTGAGAGAGATGCTGGCCGCATGCGCTGCCTCTCGCTAGGCTCTCTCTTCTCTTCGTGTTAGTGGAGAATCTATAATATTTGGCCCAACTGACTATGGGTCAGGCCAGATTCTATATAGGATTTTTTTGGGCCACGCCTAGGGCCATGGCCCTAGTGGCCCTAGGCCCAGATCCGCCCCTGAAGGAAGCGGCTTCAGCTTTGGGTAGCGAGTGGCGACCATGGGCTTTAGGAGTCATAGCTTCAGGCGCCAGGTACGAGATAAAAGGTAGGGTGCGCCGTGCGCGCTGGAAGGTTTGAGCCGCCGTTGGATCCGGGGCGCGCGGGGCTGGTGCCTTGGAGCTGCACTACGGTTTTGGCATGGAGGTGCGAGCGGCCAATGCTTCTGTGAGAAGCCTAGGCTATAGCCATGGAGAGGCGCGTGTTGCCGTGTTGGTTAGCTCTCTGGCGAGCGGCTCGATCGAGAAGGCCGGTGCCGCTAGAGCGCACGGCCCGTCGGCGTAGACGAGAACTTGAGGAGGAAACCAATGGAAAATCCGCTGGCACGGCAATACCCAACACTAAGAACAATTCCGCTGGGTAAGGGCCGAGGCCGGCAGCGCGAACGAAACAGACCAAAACCCATCCCATGGCACGGCACGGCGCAGGTGGCGAGGAAAACTGGTGGCCTTTCCGCTGCGCTTTCCACCATGCCACCACCGCTGCTGGTGGCCTGGTGCTGCCACCGCCAAGCGCCAGCCCCCCCATTTATTGCCGCCGCCTCGGCCCCGGCCCCGGCCGAATCGATGGCTCCGGCGGCGCTCCGAGTGGGCGCCCGCGCGCGCGCGCTCCTCCTCATCCTCGTGTCAGGTGCGTTCGCCTCTCTCTCGGATGTCTGAATTCTGATTTGGGTTGTTGCTGCCGTGTTGATCGAGTTCGCTGGGACTGTTTCGGTGCGCGCGGAAACATACTTGCCTCGGATTTTTGCGTTAGTTTGTGGTCTTGTGGACTAATCATCACTTGTTCGTTCCGTTCGGGTGATGCAGCAGTGGCTCTGCTTCCACTTGTCAGTTCCGACGATGTCGATGGGTACAAACACTGCGAGGGTGTTGTCAGGGGCTGGGCGGATTTCTCTTCTTCCACTGCTGAGAGCGAGAAGGACGGGGACAAACTGAGCCTCAAGGATCTGCTCTTCTTCCTCCACATTCCTAGGACTGGAGGCCGCGCCTACTATCGCTGGTACATATACACGTTCGCTGGACTGGATATCAGTTTGGTTCACAGTAATCTAAGGTGTATTATCCCGCACGCTGAAGATGTTTCATGCCTTGGCAGCTTCCTCGAAAAGCTGTATACCGATGAACAGGAATGCCCGTCTTCCTACGACGAGATACGGTTCGACCCAAGGTGAGGAAAGTTAGCTCTCTACTTTTGTTCAACTGCATCATCATGTTCATGTTCATTGGGCAACTCGACAAACCGGATCTGTTTCATGAGCACCTCAATCTCATGTCCTCATCTGAATTTTGAAAGTAGCACTGTTCTGTGAGCTGTCTGCGGCATTTGTTAAAAAAAAAACATGAGCGTCATCTTCAAATTCCTGGGTGCCATCTACCCTGCTGTTTTAATTAGTTAATTTTATGGCCTTTATGAAAAAAGTGCTTTGGGAATACCCTTCTAGGAAAATTATCTTCTATTTTACAAATTTAGATCATGAACCAAAGAGTTTAAATGTAATCTATATGGTTTACTGCATTTCTGTCTAGTGGAATAATGTTCTTAGTGCTTAACTGACCAGGAATGCGAAAGTTGTTAACATGGATGGTATCCCCAGTATGCTAATTACTGCATCCTAGTATATGCATAGCAACTGCATGTTCAAATTGTTAACTGACGTTTTACATAGATGTCGTGGCCTGTCTATGGGTCATGCCAAGTTGCCAACAAAATGTAGGTAGTGAAGGAGCACTTTTTAATTGTTGTTCCTTATGAAGTAACTGTCAGTGTTTGTCTCACCAGTTCAGTTCCAAGTTTTTTTTTTCTTCAGACAATTTGCTTACAATTTCTAATGATATTTTGGTTCTTATCAGCCATCCTGATTGCAAGCTGGTTGTTAGTCATGATGACTATAGCTTAACATCCAAGCTGCCAAGGGAGAGAACTTCTGTTGTAACAATACTAAGGAACCCAGTTGATCGTGTATTTAGCACATATGAGTTCTCAGTTGAAGAGGCAGCTTCATATCTTTCTTACCGAAACTTAACATCGATTGCCCGGCTTTTCAGACGAAATCAGCCGAAATCAGGAAAAAAAACCACCAGCCGCAGAAGTAAGTCTCCTGTTTTCAATACTTGGGACATCTGGCCTTGGAAGTACTTGGTTCCTTGGATGATAGAAGATCTGTTTGCCAGGGTATGCATGTCCACTTAAGTTCAACCTTTGGTTTAGATTCGTAGTTTATTATGGCAGTAACATATGGTGGATATATATGATTGTGGGCTCAAAGTTGACAAAATGCTGTCAAGATACTTAATTTTCTAAAATATGGACCTTATATTTTGGGACCTTGCGCTTTATATTCAACATTGAATTTAAGTCTTTGATAGATATCAGTATATGGTATTAATTCAATTGACATTGAAATTTAGTCTTTGATAGATATCAGTATATGGTATTAACCAAACCAAACACCAATTGTTATAGAGATAAATAAGTCGATCCACTATGGATTTTGGATTTTCCTTAAATTCGTAGAGATCTCTGTATATATTACAGTTTCCCTACCATCCATTTACCGTTTAGGTGTTATAATATAGGACAGTGATTCAACATCCTAGTTTTTTCAGAGGCGTGTTCCAAGTGTGATCCCTTGAGCTTCAATAGCAGTTAACACTTCTCACACCTTTTCTTGGCATATTTAATTTGAACAACCATGAGCATAGATTCCAAATTATCTTGGAACTAATGAACTTATAAATTACAACTATGATTCTTCCATTGCCTGTATTAGAATATTCCTTCAATGAGTTATACTGTAACTTTCCAGAGAGAAGCCAGGGGGATTGACCAAGTTCATAGTAGTAAGAAGGTCAATGCATATGATGTAGAGGATATGGTTATGCCATTACATCAGTACATCAATGATCCAATTGCCCATGAAATCATTCATAATGGTGCTACCTTTCAGGTACAGTGACGTGCTATTTTTGTATTCAATTTCTATTGTACTATCTTGTATAGTTTTATTTGTTTACTCTCTCTGTTCTACCTGTATATTGGGAACTGTAGACTGTCCTCTATCCAATTTCTCTGGCGTCCCTCAACATTAATATTTTCTATTGTAACAAATTATGCAACAACATTTGCTGTAGTATTGATTTGTGATTTCCATCAACTTTGTCAATTTTCCATATTTTGATTATTTTCTAGATATGATCTACATTTTAGATATGTGATGAAGTAAATATCTTGCTACTATTTTTCAAGAAATATGTGATCATTCCCTACTTGAATAACCTGGATATCTCATGCGATACAGCTGGATACTTCTTTACTGTATATGATATACTTACCAAAGTTAAACCTCTACTTCACTTCCATGTGCTCTCAAACTATAATGACAAGTTCAACCGTTCTTGTATATGCATATTCATTTTCCTACATAACTTCAGAACTGTAAGAATAGGAGAAAAACCTTTGTTGAGAAATTGAGCAGAATAATATTACACTGTTAAATTGTTAGCAAACATCTGCATGCTGATGATTTACCAGCCAGCTTTAGCGATCTTGTTTTCTAATTTGTTTATGTATACTCATCTTACCTTGGCAGATTACTGGGTTAACGAACAATTCATACTTTGAGGGAGCACACGATGTTCGACATTGTGTCAGAAAGCATCCAGATCTTGGTCGTATTGTTCTTGAAGTTGCTAAGGTATATGCCAAAGATGAATGTCGTGAAAGAATATTTTTGGTGTGCATCCCAATGGCCAAGGCATAGGATACATTATTTATTAGTTACATATCCTCCAGCATGCAAAACAGTAAAACACCACTGCGTTGACTATACTAGTAGGTAAATTGGTAATGCATTATGACAGTAACATTCAATAAAGAAAATATATTCATTCATTATACAAAGGGTCTGGAATTTTGATATACTTAACTTCCAAAAGTAATGTCATCGTTTTTTAATTACAGAATAGGCTAGACCAGATGCTATATGTAGGACTTACGGAGGTTCATGAAGAATCAGCGAGTTTGTTTGCTCATATGGTAGGAGCACAGGTGCTTTCACAATCTAGGACATTGAATTTAGATCTCAAGGAAGATCTGTCCAGTGAGACTGGTAATACGCATTGCAATCTGATGGCCCTAACTTATAATTGCGTCAGTAGTTGTATTTATATTATTTTATAACCAATGGGCAATGGCTCAACTTTATCTTTTATTGAAACTGAAAGATAGTACTGCTAGTACATTCCCTAACAAATTAGCAATGCATCACTTCAGTTGTTGAAACCCAAGCACAGATTCATACATCAATACAGAGGCATGGTATGTGCATCCCTGATCAAAATGAATGAGAGATTGAACTGGCAAAAAATTCAGCAAAGTTCAAACCAGTGGAACGAAGCTGCTCACCAACCACTAAATGCATAAGCAGCACTCTTGTCGTGCCTCGTGTAGCAGTTCAAGTAGCAACCTATGGTTTTGTTCATGATTTGCTGCACACTAAAAGCATTAGGGCAAGTATCCAAAAGGGACTTGAAGAAATAACTTAACATTAGGTTTTCGTGTACGGGAAAAAAGTGATTTGAAGAAACAATTACACATGTTCACAAATAAAGAAATATTACACAAAAAAAATATTATGTTCATTCTTGGTGTATGGTTCTCCAAATTCTTTTGATACAGTTTTGACAACACAAAGATGATAAATGAGGACTAATTCCTACTGTTCACAGACTCGCACCCATCCATGGTGGAGCCCGAGCATGAAGAAACAAATGAATATCTGGTGCAGGGAGGGTCGTTAAACCTTATAATTGTGCTGTTTAGTTTTGCAGATTAGATGGTGGAATCTGTACACTCCATTTAATATTTATGTTCTCTTGATAGAATAACCCACATGGTTGGCAAAATAATGAAGCCCTGAACTCTACCAGCTACGAACATGGAAAAGGAAATGTAATACACTACTTGAAAGGCTCAATTATTTGTCTACAGTTTTCATTCCTTTTTTTATGAACCTTGTGTAGAGTTTCCTGTTATTATCCTGTGATCACAATGTTAATTTATTCCCGATGCCAGATGACTATTGGCAAACTGATGGAAGCTTATGAAACTTGCATCACTGAACTGCAGAAGACTGAATCTAGACGCCGTAAAAAATCATTAGAGAAAGTTGAGGAAGCAAACTTTTTCAAAAGAGGTAACAAGCAAAGGGCAATGAAGTTTATGAACATTTAAGATTGCTCTTGATTGTTTTTGCAAAAAAAAAAAAAAAAGATTGCTCTTGATTCATTTTCTATTTTATGATTATAAAAATTTGCACCATATGTGGATTAGTGGATACCTGATTCCTTTGTCTCTGTAAATATCGAGCACAAATTGAGGCTAAGAAAAGTAAATAGGGATACAAATGCTAAGGCTAATGTGCCCAAAACTTCACAATATCTTTTTTGTCATCATAACACAAAACACCAAAGATAATTGGAAATTTATGCTTGAGTTTGTCGCTTATATGGACACCTGATTTTTTTTTTTTGGATGAAAACAGGAGGGGTGAAACCCCTACTGTGCTTTTATAAAAAAGAAAAACAGCTTACAAGAAGAGTCTCAAGAAACAAAAAAAGGTTTAAAAGAAAATAAGGTAAATTACAAATGAGAAGCTAGTCATAAATCTAAACTTGACTTATAAATATCAAGGACACACTAGGCCAATAAAAAAGAAATAGGGATACAAACTATAAGGCTGATGTGCTCAAAACTTCACAATCGTTGATGTGCTTATCTTTTTTGTCATAATGCAACACCCAAATAATAGTTGGGAATTTCTACTTGTTTCTAGCTTATATTATACTATAGAGTGCATTCATATTAGAATGTTTCATCAATGACATTGGAAGTTCTCTTTTTGCAGCGCGGAAGCTACAGGTACCTGAGACAATTTTGAAACAAATTATCTCGTTGAACAACCTTGACATGGAACTTTATGACCATGCTAAGAAAATTTTTACCGAGGAACATCTGATGTTAAAAGCTCAGCAATCCATGGTGGGGCAACACAGATACTTAGGAGAACAAAAGGTTTGCTCAGACTCAGAAAACACTACTCCCACTGTTCCAAATTGGAGTTCACTTTGGCTTTTCTATATACATTGATTTTGCTATGCACCTAGTTATAAACTATGTCTAGATACATAGTAAAAGAAATGGATATAGAAAAGCCAGAGTGAACTACAATTTGGAACGGAGGGAATATTTTATTATGTGGTTCATTTTAATTTGACAAGGTTTTCCTGCAGTAATTCGGAACCTCAGTGCTGTTAGTTTACCAATTTTTTGACATTAACGTTGCATATGCTAGTATTTGATGCACGTTAGGATATAAAATGAACCAGTCTCGTATATGCGGTGGAACTGTGTGGAAATGAAGAATTGTACTTGTGCTATTAGCAAGCCTCATGTGCCTTGCCTTATTTCTTTCAGGAGGGCTGGATCAGCATAATCTACAGCGACGAGATTTGCTCTCATAGGATGGTGGTCTTTCTTGGTCTAGGGATCACCACAATCATAATTTTGGTCACATTTGCTGTAATGACGAGAAAAAGAACGTCTAAACTTAAGGTTTAACCAGAATTTATGAGGTAGTCTCTAAATTTTGATGTACATTCTGATGATGCCCCAGACATTACCCCTCAACATTCTTTGGAGGTAGAGGTGTTAGCGTCTGCAGAATCATCGTCTACACTATTTTGAGGAATGATCATCATCGTGTATACTCGTGCAGTCGTACTAGTGCGAGACAATTTGAGATGCCACATTGATATAGTGTGTTCACAAGCATAGATAAATTGTAAAGTACTGTCGTCTCAAATTATAAGTCATTCTAACTTCTTTGGAGAGTCAAAACATTTCAAGTTTAACTAAAATTATAGAAAGAAATTACGGGGTCCTTTGAATCAAAGGATTTTTTGGAGGAAAAACAGAGGATTCATATTCCTACTATAAGAAATAGTACTGTTCATCCCTTTGGATGGTAGGAATCGTGTATAGGAAAAATGGAGTTTCCAGGAAAAGCACATGTTGTACATGTTTCATCCTGTCGCGTAGGACTGAGGCAAATCGAGCTTAGACCTCTTTCTTTTGCTACAAAGGACTGGCAAGTTTGTTACTGTGAGGACTGGGCGAGCTTCCCAGGTGTGGAAGCAACCGCTCCTAGGTTCGATCCCCATCAGTGACGGACTTATGTGCCTCATTTTCTTTTTAATACAAAGCCCCCTAGTTCCTCCTAGGTTGGGTCTCGTTTATTTTAAGTTTGTTACTGTATACTGCTGGTGCACGTGTAGCCAGGGATCAGGCGTCATTTGGAGAGTAAACAGTGGACACAATATTAATATTTGGAGGGATAATTGGATTCCCAGATCGGACTTGCTGAAAATTTCAAGTCCACCCAAAAATTTGAGAGTGCGGAAAGTGGCAGACCTGATTCTTCAAAGTCCAAGGGGTTGGACTGAACCGCTTATCAGGAAATTGTTCCTTTCCATGAAGCTGAAGAAATCCTCAATCTTAGAATTTCAGCATCGGAGGGTGATGACGTGCTAGCTTGGCACTATGAAAAGAACGGACTCTTCACTGTTAGAAGTGCTTACAAACTTGCAATGGATGTAAAATTCAAGAACACTTGTGGATCTAGCAGGTCGGTTGATAGAAATATTTTTGATGCAATTTGGAAAACTCCGGTGCCACAAAAGGTAAGAGTTTTTATCACGGAAGCTAGCCAATAATGGTTTGGGGGTCCAATCTAACAGGGTGAGCCACCATCTAATCCATGATGCTACCTGCTCAATATGTGGTATGGAACCTGAAGATGATCATCATGCCATGGTTCGCTGCACTTATGCATCTACACTCAGACATGCTCTTCGCCGACCATGGAACCTCCCGGATGAACCGGCTTCTCCTACACAGGACCTGGCTGGATTCTTGCACTTCGAATAGCGTAAAAAGAGACCTCAGAGTAAAATTGATGTTGTTGTTCTGGAGAATTTGGCACCAGGGAATGAAAATGTTTTTGGGAATGGCCAATGCCCCATCTCAGCTTCAGTAATTTTTTGGATAACTATCTTCGCTCTTCTGAATCATGATGGTGACATTGGTGTTCATAGTAATGATAAAGGGAAAAATCCATGCAATTCAAATACTGAGTTCCTGTGCCCACATGATCAAAGTCCTGTACAAAAATGGCATCCTTGGACACCTCCCCCTCCTGGTTGGATTAAACTCAATGTTGATGCTGGCTTTGATCCTAACACATGACAAACAAGTTTGGGATTTGTTGCAAGAAATCATCCGAGTGGTGTGGTTTTTTCAGGCTGGACTAGCGACTGTTTTTGCTCCTCTGCCGAAGAAGCTGAAAATCTAGCGGCTTTGACGGGAATCCAGAAAGCTCTCTCCATCTCTAATGGACCGATATGGCTGGAATCTGATTGCATTGCTACTGTTAAAGCACTTAGTTCCAACACCATTAATCGTTCATCGAGCTGTTTCATCATCGACCAGGCAAAAGATATGTAAAGCACTTAGTTCCAACACCATTAATCGTTCATCGAGCTGTTTCATCATCGACCAGGCAAAAGATTTGTTGAGACTTTTTGAGGACTTCAAAATCACAAAATGTCACAGGAGTGCAAACAGAGTGGCTCATGCTCTTGGGAACTTTAGTAGCAGAGTGTTTTCTTCTTGTTTTATGTCCGAAGGTATCCCGGCCTGCGCGTCGGAAGCCTTGGACTTTGATTGTAATCACGTTCATGATTGAAATATAAGCTCTTCCTGTTTTCAAAAAAAAACTAAAATTATTGTATCGGGGATCTTGTATCTGTGAATTTCCTATACCCATCCAAAGACCAATACTATAACTTTCTTTCCATTCCTGTGTTTTGCAATAGCATTCCTATAGAATTCCTATAATTTTCTTATTCTTATAGGTTTCCTACCCTATGATGTATCTGAATGGTGGGGACAACCCTATGATGGTGTCCAACAGCGACAGGCATCCATGACATACGGTATAGCAACTAAATCATAAACACAATATTACTCCCTCTATTCTAATTGTAAGCCATTTTACCTTATCTAGGAATACGGCATTTGCTAGTACGCTTAAATGTACAACAACAAAATTTACCATTTGGAACCTAGCGGTGTGGCAATAATTTCAAGAAAAAAAAATATTTTAATCTAAATAGTGAATAAGTGCTACTTTATTACAAATCACTGTTTACAAACGATTTTCATCAAACTGAAGGAACTGACAGTCGATCGACGAGATTATCTCGTGGGACGGCAGCTAATTAAGAATCCACATAAGCATGTTCTTCAACTTCGACAAAGTATCTATTTAAGAACGCAAGGCGTGGTCTGTTGAGTTGCAGATACACTTACTGGCTCGCCACAGCGCTACCCACTTTGTTCGACGAGGCGAAAAACGCGGCACAAGCCTTCCTGAGGCCGTGACAGTGATGCGCGTCCGCCAGAGCTAGCGTGGTCTCTCCACATCCTTAGCCTCAAGGCTCTTGCAGAGAATGCCTTCGCACATCAGCTTCAACAGTTCTACGGCGTACCAATCCGCAGCCAGCGCCGTGAAAACAGCAGGCTGCATGTCCTGGATAGGGATGCTGCGGTGCCTAGCTACGTCGTCGTCGTCGTCGTCATCGTCCCACATTGGCCCGAAGAACTCCGCGTCGAACACTAGCGACCTCATCGCAAGCACGACCTTGTGCGCCGGCCGGGAAAAGCTCGTCTCCAACCGGACCAACCCTGAACGTCACGTCTACTCCCTTCTTCCTCTCGAGCAGTTTCGCGAGATTATATTAGCCGAGAGGTCGGAGGCGGCACACGCACCATCACGTACCTTCACCTTCGGCTCTTCGATCAGTCACATCGCACTCGATTACCACGGCCACTGCTACTACTACTAGCAGCGTGCATTGTGCTGAACGACGCAATCGGCGTTGCGCATGGACCGTGGAATTAAAGGCGCGGACTTGCCTGTGGACTGGTCGACCAGCTGGATGGAAGTCGAAGCGCGCCCTCACCTCGGCGTTCGATCTTGCTCATGAGCTTCAGGAAAGAGCAGAGGCGGCCGGCGGTGGCGCGTGCGACGAGCTGATTCCGTCGGGGTAGAAGTCGATGCTCCAGTGGTAGCCGCCGACGGCGAAGGTGGTGGAGGGGATGCAACGGTCCACGCCGCAGACTGTAGCCGACGATCCTGGAGGAGTGCACGTCGACGGCGTCCACGTCTGATGTGGCCATGCCCGTCGAGGATGTCTACTTTGCCCGAGACCATGACCTATACTGTATGTATTAGTGATACCTAAAGTCGATACCTAATTAG
Organism: Hyparrhenia diplandra; assembly: GCA_015847255.1. NCBI lineage: Eukaryota > Viridiplantae > Streptophyta > Magnoliopsida > Poales > Poaceae > Hyparrhenia > Hyparrhenia diplandra. Next base: position 64,922 of record JADLZK010009806.1, read on the forward strand.
GCTGAAGTTACTGTATGACTTAAATCACTGCTCCCTCCGTCCCTTATTAACTGTCGTTGGACAGGATGCACCAAGACCAAGGTAAAGGTTGAAAGACGAAGACACCCTATGAAACCCGTACCCGACAGCAACGACAACGACTCGTCTGTTCTCGAGAAGTCTAGATGCATGCATGAGGGCGTCCGCAATGGTAATAGCTAGTACTATCTACGTAGTCGGCCGGCGTGGAGGTGAGAGACAACAACAAAGACTATTTTATATTCTTGGACCCACATGCTCGTCTCACATGTTCTTGGACCACGTGAAATAGTCTAGCTATTTGCATGTAGCTAGTGACTACCACTACGGAACCTGCCGATTTCCGTGAGGCCTTCGCGACACGGGAAAGCCCGTTTTCATCACGGGAAAGCCTATCCCGGCGGTAAATCACGGATAGACGTGGCGGAACGAAATCGACGGAAATTGCCCTTTCCGTGAACACGTGTGATACCCACGGGATATCCTTTCCCGTGATCCCATTTAGCACACGGGATATACTTAAGGGGGGGTTTGGTTTGGCACCGTCAACGGGGGAGGGTAAAACCCCGTTATGGCCTACGTGGCCTGTGGCATGAAACGGCGTTTTGAGAGGTATCCCGTGGCGTAACGGTGCAGCTCTCACGGGATATCGTCTCCCCTTTCCCGTGTGTCAATGTACGTTCACGGGGAAATATTTGGTCAATTTCCGTGAGCAGTGCCACTCACGGGAATATTTGGGCAATTTCCGTGTGTGGCTCACGGGAAATTGACCTTTTTTTTTTCCAAAGACATTGTTGGCACATATAAATATATATATATACATACACAGATTTCATAATATCCATAATACCACATATATGGCTCGATAAATCCATAATACCACATATATATTACATCATATCCAACAAAGTCACAAGTTCAACCACATGTCCAATAGTGCAACCACAAGTTCATAAACTCACATAAAATCCAAGTTCACAAGTTCAAGTGCACAAGTTTTGAACCTAAATCATGACAAATTCTATTGCCACGGCCTCCAACCTTCGAAGCGCGTCCCCCAGCGTCCGGTTGAGATTGGTTCGGAGTTGGGTTCGAGGCATGAGAATTTTCCTGCACGTAGGTAAAGATAAATAGTTAGAAATTTGTGAGACAAAATTGAAGGTAGAATCTATTAACTTGAAAAAAGAAGAGAAATAGTTAGAAATTTCGGCAGCACCTCCCCCGCATCGGAGGGCTTTCCAACCTGCAAGAAAACAACGGCTCGATGGCGAGAACCACATGTCCACGTGCACATCTCATGGTGCATCCAAAACTTCGAGATCATATCCATTCACATTCATATATGCATATTTCGAAGTTACGGGAGACAAACTCACGGGAGAGGCTCCATGCGGTGGAGGGAAGATCGACGGCTGACCGTGGGACGGGCGGTGGGACGACGACGGGCAGTGGGGACGAAGACGGGCGGTGGCGGGAAGGCGATCTCCGGTGGCGGTACCGCACACCAACCTGGCCACCAACGGCTGGAGGTGCGCCATGAGAGCTTCCATGCTCTTACGGTGCTTCGGCCCTCTCTTGCTCCGCTCGAGCCCTCTCTTGCTCCGCCCGAGCCCTTGCCCGCTCCCTCTCCTCAGCCTCCTCCCGTCGCTTCCTCTCTTCCTCTATCTCGGCCTATTTCAACACAAAGTTAGAACACGGAGAAATAGTATTCAACGATAAATGAACCTTAATTAAAAATAAATAAACCTGAAGTCTGGAGACCGTAGCCTGGTAAGTGGTTGGCCGCTCGCGTATCACCGGGCCCCGGCGTGTTCGGAGCTCAGATAGCTTCTTTGTGTTGTGAGGGTTGATAACGCTATCACCCAAATAGTATCACCCAAATAGCATAATCCACGAAAGCACTGCTCTTGCTAACCCATTCACGGTCAAAATCTCCAAAACTCCTCCGACCATCGTATATCCACGCACGGTCATCCATTCTCTATCATTTCAGCGAGAATATAAGAATGCAATGCATCTACACAACAATCCTACCATCTAGTAGGTGAAGATAGGTCCTAATCCCACCAGGATGCGGAGATGAGGTCCGTTCCATGCTCCACTCCTATCCGAGAAATTTGGCTGCACCTCCCGCTGTTCTCCGAATACACGTCCTCCCGAGAGGGGGAGCCGTGTATTCGAAGAACAACGGGGAGATGCTGCCGAAAACTCAATCGAGGGAAGTGGAGCATGGAACGGACCTCATCTACGCATCCTCGGGCTGTCCAAAAACGTGGACAATTCGAAACGAGATACGGTTTTAGGTATGCAGGGATCGCATACTTCCAACCGTGATCTCTTTCGAACGGGAGACCTATTAAGCGAGCTGCGCGATCTAGCTACGACCATGGCACGAAAGGAAGGGATATACCTAGGGTCGCTGGGTGGAGTCGGGCTACCTGACGAGGAAGAAGATCGGGCGCCAAGGGACTCACCGCTCGGGTAAGGCACTCAACTCCGCTGGGAGGGCTCCTCTCTGCATAAAAACAAACACCACGGGATCGGTTGAAAATTTCGACAGAACCTCCCAGACGGGGAGGTTTCCAATACTACAAACAAAGCACACGGCACGATGGCCGACAATCACATCAAGGCACGATGGCGGAGCAATAACATTTGGGGGCACGATGGCGGAAACAACTGTGAAGGTGAAAACGAGCGATGAACTCACCACGGGGATGTGGCGACGGACGGCGGTGCAAGGTGTGCCGCCCAAGCGGCGGCGGGACACGTGCGCGCCCGCGGCGGCGGCGTTGGGACCTCCCTTCTCCTTCCTTCCCCCTCCTCCCTTCTCCCCCTTCCTCCTCCTTCCTCCTCCTCCTCTCCTCCCTCCTCCTTCTTCCTCCTCCCTTCTCCTTCCTCCTCCTTCCTCCTCCTCCCTTCTCCTTCCTCCTCCTCCTCCTCTCCTCCCTTCCTTCCTCCTCCCTTTCTCCTCCTACTTTGCGCCCCCCGCCCCTCCTCCTTCCTCCTCTGCCCGGCGCCCCTCCTCCTTCCTCCCTGCGGGGGCGGCGAATGGCGGCGGCAGCCCGGCGTCTCTTGGTGGCCTTGAGGAAGGCCGGGCGGCCTTGTGAAACGAGGCTTGGCGGCGAGGAGCGATGCGCGCCGGAGGGGCAGGGCGGTGCAGCCTCTGGCCTTGGCCCGTGATACCTGGCGGGGCGGAGCCCAGTCTTTGGCACAACGGGGGGCGGTGGGTGGCCCGGAACCTTGGCCGAGGGAGCGGGCCGGAAGCTTGGGCGAAGGCGGGGCGGCGGGGCAGGCGGGGGCCGGCGGCTGGCGGCGTGTGTGTGTGTGTGTTGGCGTGTGTGCGTGTGTGAGTGTGAGAGCGTGTGTGTGGGTTGACTTTGTTTTTAAAAAAAAAAAAAAATTGGCCTTTCCGTGATGGATGCGGGCGGATCACGGGAAAGGAGGTGGATTTCCGTGAGCCGCCGGATCCATCACGGGAAATCTGAGTTTTTTTTTCAAAAATATCCAATCCACGAACACGCAAGGCGGTCCCATCCATCCTTTCCCGTGAGCGGCTCACGGGATATCTCATTCCTTTTTCGTGAGCGGCTCCGATCCCATCACGAAAAGTAAAAAAAAAAATGTTGAACCCTAATCCTGCCACGTGGGTCCGCCAAGCGATTTCCCGTGATCACGTTGCGTGGGATCACGGGAAATATCTTAGATTTCCGTGAACAACTCACGGGAAAGGAGTTTTCCAGAAATAAATTTTATTTCTATCTCTTTTCTTTTTCTAGCATATATATTTTGAAACTTTGATCATGATAACTTCATAAATACCTTTCCACATACACTCACCAATCCTAATTTCATCCTTGCGTAAAAAATTGACCATTATTTCATGTGGTTCTATCTCTATTTGCATTTACTTAACTGCAACAAAAAATTATAATAATTACAAAAATAATCAAAAATTCTCGAAAATAGACATGACACAATATTTGAGGTCTATTGCATATAGAAAAAGTTTTCGTAGCCAAACCACAACTTGATCGTCACATTGACATGAAATCACACTAGATCACTCTCAACAAACATGAAGCTTCTACGTAGATGTTGGAGCCTGTGAACATCGTGCGTGCCAACTTGTCTTGAAACGTTCCAAGTTTTTTATCATAGCCTCGGCACAAGATATCATGATAGATTATCAAATTTCATGATTTTTTTTTGTACATCGGTTTATTTTCTAGAATTTGTAGACCAATCGAGCAGGGATTAGAGTTGATGATTTCGTACTAAGATGTTCCAGATTTCATTATTTTTTTAAATGCAAGGCCTTACATTGTGTTGAGTATGAGGAATATAAATTTTCTACTAAATTTTTTCAAAAAAATTGAAGCACTTGTAGTTCAAATTTGGCCTCATTTCATAAATTCCCATAAAAGAGAATAATTACCTAAATATATCAAATGAAGTCAATAATTCACCAAACTTTAATATTGAGTGTCATATGATGTGCAACAAGTGTAGAAAAAGTTTGGAGATCAAAATCCAAAAAAAAAATATTTTCCGTGGCGTATTTCCGTGAGCAGGTTGTGGCGCTCACGGAAAGGGTCCCTTTGCCCGAGGCCTTTGTTCAGCCCACGGGAAAGCCGCTCCGGGGAAAAAGAGCTATCCCGTGAGCTTGACGGAGTTATCACGGGGAAAGTGTGGACGGAGGACGGAGCGGGGCTGGGCGGACGGCCGTTTGTTTCCGTGGCGGCCTCCCTCACGGGGAAAGGGTCGAGTGATATCCCGTGAGGTTTCCATCACGGGAAATTGGTTATCCGTGGGTCAATTCTTTCCCGTGATGTGTTCCACGCTGCTCACGGATATATCTGTGTTTTTCCGTGAGGTTTGCCTCTTAGCTCACGGGAAGCGGTTTGCTCACGGGATATCGCTGGATTCGGTGGTGTACTCTCTCTCTTACTTTTCCCCTGCCTTGTCACATCTAGATAACCAAATAGCTAACCATTGGAGACGGCCCTGAGCTCAACAAAGCTGTGAGGGAGGGAAGGGACAGAACTTGACTACCGTGCGGGCTCGGTGCATGTATAGACCTGCTGCAGCCTAGGCAAGATAGCCCGACGACAACTATTTTGGGACACGCTCCTGTAGCTTCGACGACTATTAAATCGGGACAGAGGGAGTAGCTTATTGAAGTTACCATGACCTGTGCCAATACCAGTTGCTCACCAGCAACAACATTGTCTATGTAAAGGTCATTATTTATGTCTTCATATATTTCATCATCTGTTGTGCCCAATGATCAGGCCATATCAGTCATCAATGCAATGCAACCACATGATCGAGTCCATGACACACAGAGCACGTATAGTTGCCATGTAACCCAATATATTTTGGGTTATGGCTACTGTAGCACGTTTCGTTTGTATTTGATAATTGTTGTCCAATTATAGATTAATTAGACTCACAAGATTCGTCTCGCACTTTTCAGTCAAAACTGTGCAATTAGTTATTTTGTTTACCTACTTTTAATGTTCCATGCATACGACAAAAGATTCGATGTGATGGGATGCTTGTAGCACTTTTCGGGTTCACTTTTCAGGAACTGAACATGCTCTTGGCCACTGCACCATCAGTGGACTCCTGGTGGTCATTGGTCAGCATGCGCTTTGACACATCTTCGTGCTCATGCATGTTTGGCAAGTGTTATGAGGACCAGGAAAACGACTCCGCAAATGACACCAACACACACCTTCGCTCCAAGGGTGAGCTCTATGAAATGGGGAGGAGGGCATATGCCCCTAGGCCATTACAGATAGGTTTAGGTTCAAAGGACATATAAGCTACATATTCCTAGGCCACTACAGACCATTTTACACAACCAAGTTCACGAACAGCTACTGATTGCATGCATCCTAAGTCACAAAATAAGTTGTAGGATGATAATAGCCATTGCATTTTAAGTTCACAGGCCACTAGACACAAAATAAGATGCATATTTTTTTTAACTTCACACCCAAACTCCTCCAATCACTCTCTTGATGGGATTGCGATCACGGGCACTTCTGCGTGGCCCAGCAGCAACTTCTTCCTTGAGGGCTTACCCGACATAAAAGCATGGAATAACATTGCATACCTTCACTATCTCCCTCATTTAGTTTTTAGGCCTCCTTGAGACGTGCATTTGATAGTTTCAATCTTGTCCTCATGTGCTCCAAGGTTGCGATATGTCTCTTCTCAGACTCAATCTGACTTGTCTAATATTTCTACAGTCTTGAATAGCATAGGGAGAAAAAAAACAAATGTTAATAGACAATAAGACCTAACTAGTTTTCCTTTATAATGTAGTGAAATGGGGAGGAGGGCATATGCCCTAGGCATTGTGTCGTTGGATTCAATCCACCCCTGTCGCAAACTACAGAGCTTTAGAAAGACAACTACATAGGTTCATATATATCTACATGCATCGAGCTTTAAAAAGACCGAAGCAAACCTAATTTAAAGATTTCTCGGTAGTAAAAATTCCAAATTAATTAGAACACTTTATATCCCATGGCTTTAAAATTACAATAATTAGAAAAGAAACCATTGTTGCAACCAGGCTAAAACTTTTGTTTCATTTAAATTTTTGGTAATTTAGGTCTCTTTTCCATTTACTGTTTGTGTAATCACTATTTTCCTTTACTACTTTGTTAGCTTGCTAGGCTCCTCTATAATTTATTAGTATGTCGTAATTTGAATTATATTGGTGATGCTATAAAATACATCTACATATTTTTTAATAGAATACTCCCTCTGTATCACTATTAGAAGACTTTTTTTTAAGGATAACGACACGGTCACCAAAGCACAACTTTAACTTCCCTTTTCTATAAAAATACTTATTAGAAACTTATATATGCATATTTTTATAAAAATATTTTTCAAGACAAATCTATTGATATGATTTTCACATTACCAAACTCAACGACATAAAAATTATTTATAATTTTTGTTCCCAAATGTTTGACCCACACCTTTTTCCAAAACGTCATCTAATAGTGATATGGAGGGAGTATTTATTAGTACTCAATGTAAAATTAGGAGTTCAAACTAAGGATGGGGTAAAAGTTCTGAAGTTTAGTTTTTCTATTTTTTTTCTAGCTAGTCTTTAAGCTCTCTTTTTTTTTATGCTCAATTTTGAGGCTTTGTGCCTAGATCTGTTTTATGCTCTTGAGTCTTGAGCATTTGAGTTTAAAGCTTGTGTAACTTTTGGCGATTGAATATTATATATATATTTAAGAAAGATCTCGATCGAACGGCTCTATCGAGGCATGAAACCATATGAACACCCCACAGGGAAGGGTGCCTAAGACAATCTTCAAAGCAATCGACAAACGAATGCGGGCTTTCTTCTGGACCGGGGAAGACTCCTGCCATGGATCCAAATGCCTAGTAGCTTGGGAGGCTGTCCAAGCTCCAAAGGACAAAGGTGGCCTTGGGGTGAAAGACCTTGAGTTGCAAAACCGGTGTTTACTAATGAAAATCATTGATAAGCTGTACTCTTCTGACCATCCTTGCTGGAAAGACTGGTTGCTCCGGCCCTCCACAACTCAAGATACCCATCCCAGCACCCCTGAAGGTTTTTCTCTGGCGAATTATCACAGATGAACTAGACACCTACCGGTCCATTACCATAGTGAATGTTCACGATGGGGCCTCTACCTCATTCTGGCTAGACCACTGGCTCCCTGACGGGCCTCTTTCCCTAACCCATGCAGCCCTCTCCTCTCACACTACAACCCCTAACATCTCGGTGCAACATGTTTTGGGATTTGCACCTGCGGCCATGACTAACACATGCTGCTAATTCGCAACTAGACATCATGCTCCTCTCTTTGCAGGATATTCAGCTGGATGATCAACATGACACTCGGCTTCTGAAACTCACCGGTCGACCCTACACTGCAAGGGATGCCTACGCTGCATTGGATGGGGCAGGAGACCTAACGACGAGCACGGCCACCACATTTGGGAGACCAAACTCCCAAACAAAGTCAAGATATTTGCCTGGTTATACTTCAAGAACAGACTTAGCACACGTGTTAACCTGCACGCTAAACATGTTGTGGATGGACATACATGCGAACGGTGCTCACAGCATTCAGAAGATAGGAGGCACGTTTTCTTCACTTGCACCCAGAGCGAGCGAGTCTGGGAACTGCTTGGATTGCAGGATATCTCGATGATGTCGGATAAAGATGTATGGAAGGCACGCACTCCGCCGGGCCTCGACTCTTCACTCTGGCCTTTTTGTTTTTCTGACAGTCCTGTGGAGAATTTGGGACGCACGCAACGGCCACATCTTCCGCTCTGAAATTTTTTTGTTGCCATAGGCTTTTGACAAAGGTTTGCGATGACCTGTTGATTTGGCGACATAGACTACCCAGTGCTCTTGTAAATAGCCACCGAGGCTGGTGTGATTACATCCGTGCTTGTATCCCTGTACTCATGTAAAGACCCTGCTCGTGTCCCAGCGCTTTGCTTGGGATTGAGCGTTTGAAATGCAAAATGGTGGGAACCTCTCCCCCCCAATTAAGTTTCAAAAAAAAACCCCACAGGGAACAAAAACCTATGTAAAAAAACTAATAAGATTTATATACATTTAATTTCATCCACGAATCTCTGATTCTCATCCATAATTAATCTATGTACAGGAAAACAAAAGCAAAAGGCACTCGGCTCAACAAGCTTGATGAACGCCGCCGAACATATCTAGCTATGAATTCATCAGCAATATAGCACCGTCGTCAGCGGTCATCGGCGACGTCGATGCCCTCGTTGGCTTTCTGGCACTCGTCGATCCACTCGGCGTAGACGTCGATGGGCTCGGTGAGCGCGGTGGCGACGGTGGCGTAAACCTCCTTGCAGACGCCGCACACCGCCTCGGCGATCATGTCCTTGAGGTCGATCCTGCACTGGACGCTGTCGGTGTGGCCGCAGAAGGGGCAGTCGAAGTCCGTGGCGACCTTCTGCTTCTTCTTGGCCGGCGCCGGCGCCTTCCTCGACTTCCTCTTCCCCATATAGCCGCTTGCAGACGATGCCGATGCCGATGACGATGCCCTAGCTAGCAGGAACCAATGGAGCTAGGACGGGACGCGACACGCGTGGCTTTTATAGAGTGCTCGATGGGATTAAGATTAAAGCAAAGTCGTTGGCTTTTATAGTGCCCCCCCTTGCCCCCCACGTACGTACGATGGTGCAGTTTCCGTTTCGGCTCGAATACGTTGGGACAAATCGGGACCTTAAGTCCCGTCCCGAGCAGAGCCTTTGTCCGCCGACGCAGCTCTGTTCATGGGCTGCTCTGCTGAGGAGCAGCCCATGAACGTTCCGTCGTCGAGGCTTCTCTCGAACTCTCTCGGTGCTACAGTTTGGGAGAGGCAAAAAGGAGGCGGTTGCGTTCCCCTGTGCTCCCGCCGGCGTGGACGCCGTTCCTCTCCGCATCTGATGGCCGTTCCGGCGTTGGATGTGAAGGGGAACGGTGCTTCTCGGCAGTGCGGTGTAGCTTAGGTCCTAGTATATCCAGTGGCGGATCCAGGATTTGAAACCAGGGTAGTCCTATTTAAAAAAATTCTAAAAAAATCATGTGCAATACAAGTTTTTTTTTAAAAAAGTTAGTTAAAATGGCTATAAATCAATCAAATTACAATAATATATGTCTGATGTTCATGTTTACTGGAGAATACATCAAGCTCAATAAAGGTAACCAAATCAAATTACAATAATATATGTCACTCCGCATGCCTGGAATCTGGCGAGGGGGCCAGCGGGGTGGGGCTTCCAGCTGGTGCCAGGTGGCCGTCGGCTAGGCGCCCAATCCTCATCAGCCTTGCCTAGGTCACGCACGAGTCGAGAGCCAGGAGCCCGACCGTGGGACTGCGGCCTCGCTCGACGCTGCCTGCACTCACGCTCGCGTAGACAGCAGAACGGGAGAGACAGCCAGTGGCGGAGGCAGCTATGTGGCAAGCTGTGGCGGCCGCCCTACCTAAACTGCTGCAAAAAAAACGAATATATGTACTAGCATATACGTATATGTATATGTGTGTCAGCATTCAGCAAATATGCAAATGCATGTATGCAACAGCCCTTTGCTTGCTTTGGTTTGTGTCCTAGACTAGACGCCTGCCGCGTGGTATGGTGGCCGCTGCTTGATGGGCCTTGTGGCCAGAAGCCAGAATGCCGATTTGCCTAATCATGAATTCCCGTCACGCACGTATCGTCGGATTTCGTCTGCCTTGGCCTTTCTCCGTCTCTTCACACACACGCCGACACTCACGTATCGTCGGATCATATCGCCTCTTCGTCTGCCTTGGCGGCTCTCCGTCTCTTCGCACACACGCCGACACTTAGTTGCCGGCTTGCCACCGGACGGCTGCACGGCCGGACGGGCAGACGGCGCGGACGCGATAACTGTACACTACACGGTAGCCAAAGGACGACGACGCGATTGTCGGCGTGCAACAATGGCATCAAAGAGGAAAAGCAGATATGTGATGCAACCTTTATAAACTCAAACTCGCCACACCTAGAAAGTATTCCTGCCTCCGCCACTGGAGACAGCAATGGGCTAAATTTCCATGGGCCACAGAGTCTCGAATACATTTTGGGCCAAAATCTAGGGTAGTCCATGGCCTACCTGGACTACCTGCTGGGTCCGCCAGTGAGTATATCTAGGTTTCGGTGTCCGGCTGCGGCGGCGAGGTGGTGGCGGTAGCGAAGGAATAAGGTCCTCTCGAGTTCTTCCTCGCCGCCAGCGAGCTCGTGGAGGTGGAGTCCGGCCGCCCGGCTCTTGTCTGGGAGTCCGCGGCGGCCGTTGTTTCGTTGGTGTGGCGGAATGGCGGTGCTCGTGTCGAGTCCGCGGCGCCGTTGGTTCGTCGGTATGGCGGAACGGCGGTGCTCGTGGGCGTCTATCGAAGAGGAAGATGGACTTCGTTGCGAATCGGAGCTCGCTACGGTTGCCGGTGGTGGAGATGAAGGGTGCGTCGTGGAAAACGGAGCTGGCCGATGCGCTTGGGAGGCAGGTTTTCGGCACCGATGCCTAGCAGTAAGCCCTCCTCTCGCGGCCTCCACCTTGTGGAGCTTGGTTCCGGTATCTAGCGGCGGCGGGGAAGCGGTTCGAGCGGCGATGACGGACGAGATACTGGATTTTCTCTCGGGTCTTGTTTGTAAAAGTGCCGGTGTACTGTTTTTAATACATCTTCCTTTTTTAAAAAAAAAAAAAAGAGCAGCCCATGAACGATCGTACGTGCACGCTTTCCAGATGGAGGCCCGAGGCCCATAGGCCCCCACAAGGTTTTCTAGATCAGTCGCCACAAGGAAATAACGGCGAGGTCAATTTTTTGTAGTTTTCTTGCGGACCATGAACACGAAGTGTGTTTTTGCTACTTTGAAGGCTGCCTAGCTTCATGAGAACATTATGGGGTTTATAAGGCTTCATCAGGATTTCAAGAGGAAACAGAGTAGATCGGGGTTCATTTAAGTCTTAATAACTTGGCCAGAGAGATGTGCTGAAAATGATGCAATACAGTAACTCATAGCACTTGTGAATATAATAACACAATGGTGTGGTGTGTACTGCACTGCATTACCTTATACATAATTGTATTGCTCAAATGCATACATTACTTTCAACGAAATAAACATGCGCTTCCCAAATTATATGCTACCAGAACACATACAAACTAACTATAAATGCTGCTTAGAGTTTGCTACTTAAGCGTATTCAGTTACTATATTCCATTTGTCAGCGATAACTCTTGGATGATTTGGATGCGTCTTCAAGCATGAGACCACTTTACTGACCACAGATGATATGATTTCTATGATCTCACCGAAGAACTCTACCTCCTTCAGCTTCTTGAGATTGTTGAGGCCAATGATCCCATCCTTCGGTTGCCTCAGGAACGACAATGTCAGCCTATCAAGACTGGGCGCAGTGCCTTCCTCAAAGTACACCCTGTCAATGTTCTCCAGATCACTAATAACTAGCATGCTGAGTTTCACATATTTACCACAGGGGAAGATTATGCGGTCATCAGCATATGACTTGTTATAGAACTTGAGGCAGAGTAGATTTGGTAAGTCTCCAAGAACTTCAATGGCCTTGGCATGTACTTCCTCCATCCCAAATTGTAAGTCATTTGACTTTTTCGACAACAAGTTTGACTACTTGTCTTATTCAAAATCTTGTGCAAAATATCACTTCTTTTGCCGTGGCTTGCTTTATTAACAAAAGTTCTTCGAGAATGACTTAAATTTGACTATATTTGCATAAATTTTTTTGAATAAGACGAGTGGTCAAACTTAGAGAGACAAAAAGTCAAACAACTTACAATTTGGGATGGAGGGAAGTAGTCTAGTGTTTCGAAGAGCAAGCCTGGACACACTTTGAAGCGCTGATGTCCAAGGAGGTAGACTCTTCAACTTGCCTGTAAGGCCAAAATTAGTGATGAGCAGGGGAGGTGACTCTACAAGAGATAGAATGTCCAGTGATGAGCTATGCTCCTTCTCATCTAGAATATGGATGGAGAGTGAGCGAAGAGAGCTTGCCAACTTCCCTAAGGACTCGGCAAAAGCCTTCCAATTTACTTCCACATTGCGGAAGAGAATGTTAAGTTTCCTTAGCTTTTGCAGTTGACCCATCTCCTGCAGCACCAAAGACTGCTCCTTGACCACTACATGGGAAAGCGATTGCAATCCTGCCATGTTCTTGATCACCCCGGGAACAATCTCTAAACCAGAGCAAGGTTTCAAATACTTCACGCTGGCTGTCCTTGTAAGGTGCATCTTGTGCCCAACTAACAGATGCTTTACACAACTTAGGTTGTTTGCACTGGCTGGTAGTTTCTTGACAAGTGTTGCCCTAATGTCCAGTGTCTCCAAATGTTTCAGGTTTCCCAATCGCCGCGGCAACTTCCATACATTGGTCTTCCTGAGGCTTATGTACCTCAGCTGAAAAATTTGCAGATACACTCCAGGGTGCTCATGCTCAAGCAACTGCAACCTTGCATATCAAGTACCCTTAGTAGCCGTAGCTGTGGGAAGAAGCATGGGACTTCCTCGACAGAAGCTGGCATTGTGAAGGAACGAACATGACATACACTGGCATTTGTTTTTCCCATCAATTTGTGACTACTGTGGATAGAGAGGCGACGAATTTTGTCATGGGAAGCCAATGTGCTTCCCTCACATAAGAAAGATGCAAAGTTCTCCTCAAGTGCCTTAGAGATGATAACTTCAAGCATTATGTCATGAACTCTGCAGCTCCTCACCTTCCCATTCCAATCAATTTTCACGGGCAGCACAATGCTTCTGGCCACAAACTCTTCAAAGTAACCTTCTGCAATCTGCTCCAGGCTTAAACCATGCCATTTACTAACAAAACCTTCAGCTATCCACCTTCTCACCAGAGGTCCCTCTTTATCACATAATTTTTGGGGAAAATACTTAGATACAAGAAGCATGCCTTCAGATGGTAAGACAGATCATCGTAGCTAAGGGTCAAGACTTGCTTTGCAGCTTCTAGAGTAGGATTGGTTGCAAGTTCAGAGCCTAAGTTGTCACACACCTTCTGCCACTCTTGCTTGGTTGTATTTGTCTTGCTTGCAAGAAGGCTGCCAATGCTCATTATTGCTAAAGGCAGGCCTCCACATTTCTTCAAAATGCAGTTTGATAATTCCTCAAGCTCATCATTTGGTAATTTCTCTGCTGAACCAAAGATCCTCTTCAAGAATAATTCCCGTGATGTAGCATCTGATAATCGTTGGATTTTGTAGATCCAATCTTGCGGCCGAGAACAACATATTTTGGCCACATATTCATTCCTTGTTGTTATTATCACCCTGCTACCCATATTATTGTAAGGTAGAGCACATTTGATGCTCTCCCATGCTGATATGGTCCAAATGTCATCCAGGATTATAATGTACCTATAAGATAAGAATAGAAGGTCAAGGGAACTTGCCAATCCAGGGATACTCAACAACCTTGAAATTATTTATTATTCTTTTTTGTTGCCTAACTATTTTTTTCCCTTCATGATTGTAATAGGGATGGATATTTTGGGTAACTAGGCCTTATGCTTTGCCAAGAGTTTGAGAGATTGAGGGAGACTAGAATTGTTTCTTCATTGTTCATTGCTTGATTAGATTGATACATCTCCTCTCATTAAATAGAGAGGGTTACTTGACCAGTAAGCAAGCCTTACTTGACCCCTAAGTAATATCCTAACCGAATCAATCTATCTTATTCCTTTCCTAACAAACCAAATCCATCTAATCTAATTTGACGGGTATTGTTCACGTGGAAGCGGTACTGTTCCGCATGGGCCCTTGGGCTAGCTTCTGCCATAACGCTTGACATCTCAGTGGCAGCCTGCTGGCTGCCCATGACATCTCCCCCGCCCCTGCCGCAGAACATCTCGTTCTGGATCCCATGGGAAGAGACGGACAGCTAACTGGTCACCCTGGTGGACGCTGTGGCCTGAGCCCCTTGAACCAGGGAAGGATGCCCATGCTGAAAGCTCTGGCGGCAAGGCAGCGACCTGTGGTTGGTGCGGTGAGGGAGTTGATGAGCTCTGTGAGACAACATGGATCCTCGAGACCATCAGGATATGAGTGCATCCCAACTCGAGCAAGAACATGTGCTACGCGTGTGATGGCATTTGAGTGTTGCAGCAAAAGCTCGTTTGTCAAAACATGTGCTACTTACTTAACAATAATACAGAGCCTTCTTATCAATTTCTTTTGCCAATTGGAACATACTATGCATTGATATAGATATTATAGACACTGAAACATCTCGCTACCGATGCTCCCAAGAATAAATGACACGCAGTACAAACTTGATATATCATAGCAGCTTTAATATTGTTCACAATTCACGGCAGCCAGCACGAGGCAAGCGCACAACCAAGCTGCCTATTGGTTCAGCAGAGACTGCACATACCAACATGAAAAAACCTCAGAGCAAGCATGACATTGAGGTGCACGCAGGCACACACAGACGCAGCTGCTGTTATTCGAAAGCTATACTCCGTCTTCAGCGGGGTAGCAAGCACTCTCCAAACCACAGGAATCAAACAGACACAATCACACATGCAGCAGGTGGGGGCATGCACACCCACAAACAGTTGCTGCTTCATCAATCCAAACTCGCAAGCCACACACACAGTCGACTCAATGCAAGCACACGGACCGGCCGGAGGGCCTGAGCGCGACACACGCGCAGGCACAAATCCAGGCCGGAATTTTATTGAACACGCAGCAGCAGCAGCAGCAGCAGCAGATATTGGCCAACCCGGCCATCTGCAGACCACAGGAAGGAGGCAACCAGATGCCCGTGCCTCGCATGCACAGCAAACTGATCTTGCACACGTACTGCGCCATGAGCACAGGCAGGGCGCAGCTGAAGGAGAGTATCCAAATCCAAAAAACCATATCAGCATCAGGCACACCACACGTACTACGCCATGAATGAAACTGGGCATCCATCCATCAGGGCAGGCGATCGATCGAGCCATTTATCTTTGCACACCAGCAGAGGATTCACCTAGGCAATGCAAGCAAGAGGCAGAGTTATACTAACGGCCAGTGAGTATGCAACATAGAACATATACCGTATAGCAGTCAGTGAACGTACCTGAGCACGGTGCCTCTGAGGCGGCGGCTCCGCCTGTAGTAGCGCGAGTGCACGGGCGGCTCGAAGAGGTCGGGGTGGTGGCCGGCGGCCAGCCCGTCCCACTCCAGCGCGTCCCACACGTCCTTCTCGATCTCAACGGTCGGCTTCTTTGCGCCTGGTTCGCGCGCCATCACGGTCGGAAGGCGGCGCAGGCCAGAGCAGCCCCGGATCCTGATGGTCTCGAGCGCCGGGGCGAGCATCTTGACCTCACAGATCTGCTGCAGCGTCGGCAGGTCGTGCAGGTGGACAGTGGTCAGCTTCGGGAACGGTAGCGGTAGGCCTTGGACCGCTATCTTCTCTGGGTGCTTGTTGTTCAGCACGAAGACGTGCGTGAGATCGCCGCAGTGGATGATGTGGATGGTCTCTAGGCTGGGGAAGGAGACGACCCAAACCGGTAGCACGAACTGGAGCCTTGGGCAGGACCGCAGATGCAGGTGCTGTAGTCTGCTGAATGAATATCTTGACTGGGAACGGTAAGCTTGGCTCCAGATGCATCGTGCCATCAGGAGATGTGATGCCCAGACGGTATGTAGATCGTAGTTATTCCCCCATTGCTCTTCAGAAAAGACCACGTCAAGGTTAGGGCATCTCTCAATGCAACACCACTCTAGTCGCCCTGCAGGCATACTAGAGCTAGTGGAGGCATCGTGCACATGCAGGGAAGTAGCATATGACGATCTTATTAGCCCAGCTAAGCCATCATCAAGAGAACGTTCCAGTTCACTATCCAAACCACGGCTCCCATCACTAATCTCAATATGATGATCCAATGGCAGAGTCGGAGGCCCTGGGAAGATTAACATTGGGGCAACACCAATTTTGAAAAATGCATCACTATACGTGGTCACTTGAACTTGATGGTGCTGACAGCTGGGTTGAACCATCTCCTCGCCGGTGGTTTTAAGTTGAACACCCCCACCAGACCCAGATGAAGAGGTGACATGGATATTGAAACAAATCTCATCGCGAGCTGTTTGACGGTTATAGCCAGAAAACAGAGCTAACAGAGCACGCAAGTGCCTCGAGAGCCTCGCATCTGCAAGAGTAGCGTGCAATTGCAAACGGATATTTATGCTGGGCAAGGCATGACCGAGTAGATCCATGTGCTCTCCATGGCCGTGTGTCCACAAATAGCAGCTCCAGTTGTTGCACTGAATCAATTGAGCCCCACTTTATGGCACAAAGGTGCTCACAACCCAGTAGTATGAGCCGCTTGAGCCCTGGGACATCTATTACCATAGTTTGAAAGTCAAGTACCTTGATTGGGGTTCCAGAAAGATCCAGCTCCTCAAGATTGGGCAGCCCGCGGACAAACAAATCTTCCAACTGTGTGCAGCCTCGCAGGGATATCTTAGTGGTCTTGGCAGCACTTGTATCTGCATCAGGATTATGCTTCTGCTGCTTGGAACTTTTTGGAGGCAGCTTAAAAGATGACGTCCAGCGGGTTGCCGGTCCATATCCATCAAAGCTAAATGACCTTAGAGAAGAGGGAAGCCCGTCGGGCACAACATTTTCTAGCACATCACAACCATCAAGAATAAGCATCTGGAGGCTTCTTGCCACTGATGAGCTTATTGATAGTTTTTTCATGTCTCTGTTTCCAGACAAATCTAGTATCTCCAGCTCTGTCTTGTCCACAAATAAGCTGCTGTTGTCAGCTGATTCATCTGCCTTGTGCATAGGTTTGATTATTCGAAGTCTTTGGAGGTAAAGCAATTTTCCATGAAATCTAGCTGCCAACTGCCAACACATGAATCCCTCAATATTCAGCTCCCTAAGCTTGTCCATGTTATCAATTTTCTCTTGAGATAAGATATCATCCCATTCGGTGTAACGTAGGTCAAGCACCCATAGGTTTTGTAGCCATGTCCATTTTGCATTGTTCTCCCCTTCACTTGTGTTGTCATGTGAGCAGTGATCCAACCCGAGGAATCTCAATCCGTGGCACCAGAGGAAAGGTGGTGACACAAAGCTGAAGGCACAGCGAGAGAGAATTAGCACTCCAAGATTGCTGCAATGTTTAAGAACCCCATCTGGTAAGCTGCCTTGTGGGCCATCAGGCTTTCCAAGTGCTAGGAACAAAGAAGATACCTTTGCCAATAGAGCTTTGTCAGTATCCTCATGTATTATCAGATCCCTTGAGGTGACAGAAATCCAAGGATAAGGCCTCTTTATTAACAAGGGTGTGTCGTCTCGTTTCTTCAAAATACTGTCGTCTTCGACTATAAAAAATGGAGCCTCGGGACCTATCTTCAGGTGCTGAAACATTCTGCCATATGGCGAAGCCGAAGCATCATCGATCTCCCAATTTATTTCCTGATGCAATGTACTACTGATCTCCCTTGTTCGGACCCCTTTAATGATCCCATCGCACATCCAGTAGTTGCTAGCATGAGCTGCCCAATCAAATCCAGTGGCTCTGTGAAAACCATACTGCATGAATAACTCGTACAGGCAACACTTAGTTACCATTGTTATGTCGATGCTTGGCATCCATGGATGGCGAGCCACTATGTTAGCGGCCTCTTCACACAGCAATGCAAGTTGGCTTGAACTTGAAAAGAATTGGACCTCTGCATA
This sequence comes from Hyparrhenia diplandra, assembly GCA_015847255.1. Lineage (NCBI taxonomy): Eukaryota > Viridiplantae > Streptophyta > Magnoliopsida > Poales > Poaceae > Hyparrhenia > Hyparrhenia diplandra. Next base: position 83,225 of record JADLZK010009806.1, read on the forward strand.
CATACTAATATGAATGTCAGTGTATCTTATCTTGTCTGCTACCTTAGGATCACGAATGGCGGTCAAAGACCGCCTTTTGAATGTCCATAATATCTTGTGGTCACGGTATTCAGGATTAATACCGAACCTGCTGACGTCCACCTCTTCATCACTTCCATTAAGAAAAATCATCATAAATTTGCTGCGACCCACAGTTTGGTCAATTACCGCTGAAATGCTGCGTAGCAGATCCCTAGAGCCATGGTCCTTACCACTGAAGTCATCTTCCTCGTCCTGCTTGTCAAATATGGCCATTGTTTCAGGGTCAAGCTCTAGCTCCTCTGCTATTTTTCTTTGCATCACCCTTCTACTTTCCCATGCAGAGCAGTCTATGTAAATTATCCTATCAAAGCATAGTTCTGCAGGAGTTTTCTTATCTTTGATCAATCGAAGTTCTTGTGCTACGGATCTGAGGACTGGGGCCGCACCAAAGCCACTCCGACTAAAACCAGGAAAATAGATGACCTTTTGGTCTCCGTCGCGCAGAATATCAAGTATCTGCTGTGTGGCGCCGTAAACGTCTGTTTCATTGATGATCTGAAGTGTAATAAGCAGGAAACAAAGTAAGGCAACATCAACCCGTTGCAGCTTCAGTTAATAATAATAAATAAGAAAATAATCCGATGTGAATGCATGCTCTGGTACTGGCAGGGTGTATGAATAATATACGGAGTAACTCAATAAATGTTTGGTAGGCATATACTCCAGCTACTAGTAGAGTGCACTGGTGTCTGAAAACTTGTTTGAATCAAAAGTACCAATGCTTAATTTGCAGTAGCAGCGTACCATGGTGAAATTCCTCTTGTTGTAAGTGAGCAAACAAATGAAATGGGCCGGAAAGGTGCGCACGAACGCCTATCTAACCCATAAATAAGAGTCCACTGAACCTCCCCAAGATCCCTCGCCACCTCCTGCAGGTGTAGAAACCATCCAAGTGTCAGTACCAAACTTAACGAGCTGGTCGATCAGGGGGGAAATTAATGCAAATATAAGTAGAGCAGTCACACATGCACCTGATTTCCCGTCCGACCAAGACCAAGGAAGGAAGCTGCACCAAACTAACCCATCACTCATTCCATACACTCTGCCTTCAGATCAGAATCAGATGGAAGCCGGGCGGAAAATACGACCGTGAATCAAGAGGCGAAGGACGGCAAGAGAGCTTGTGTAGCTGATGACTAACTGTTGTGCATGGTCAGGCACCACTGCAGCTCTCTTGCTCACTCTGAGGCGTGGTTCCTTGCTTGCTGCCTTCCGCCATGTACAGTGGCACACAACTAAAGCATTGCCTCTAATCTTTGCCAAAGCATGAAACTCGATCGAGCGGCCCCTTTTGCCTTTTCTGACAATACATGCGTGCATGACCAGGTAAAGAGCGGCAGCCCTCTCTGTCTCTCAAAGAGAATTGGCGGCTGTTCCTCTTTGGCTGTCCCTCGGAGGGCAAAGAGAATTGGTCATATTTTTCTGTTCCAGGGTTTTTCCCTCTTTGGCTTTCCCAGCCTGATCGGAGGGCAGCAGGCCCGTTTGGTTTTTGAATTCAAATGAATTCAAAGAGCCAGGCTCACAACCGGGGTGTAGTCACCTTAAATTAGCACCCGTGCGCTTTTTATGGTAGAGTTATTTTTTAAACGAACCAAATTTGAAAAAAGCCTTTTCCCTCAAACTATTTCTAGAGTTTTTTTTCAACGAACACGTTGAACGCATTTGCCTTTTGTGGCCGGCGGCCACCCTCGGTGCAGGCCGAGCGGACAGTATAAAAAACCCTGCTTGTAGCACCATATGGTAGAGTTAGCCTTTTCCCCTCTCTTCTGCCGATTTCAAGAGGAAGCACATGCCTGCTGGGCCGGCGCGCGACGGCGGAGGCGCGTGGAGCAGGCGGCGGCCGTGGAGCACGCGCGGCCGTCGCTGCACGCGCGGCCGTCGCTGCCGCCGTCTCCGCCCGCGGGCTCGCCTCGCTGCAGCGCGTCGGGACGGGCCTCGCCCCCTCCGTCGTCGAGCTCGTGGAGAAGAATGGCCACCCGGGTCGTCTTCTCCTCTGCTCTTCATGAATTCCTCTACTGCGCTGGTGCTTTGGGGGAGGGAGGTTACAGGAATTCTTTCATGTGTAGGATTAGTCCTCCTGATTTACCTACAGGCTACAGCGACAGGAAAGCTTCTTAATGAAAAATTGAAAATACGCGTCGTGTTCTCCCTTTTTTTTCTCCTTGGTTGCGTTACAATTAAACGTTGTATTGTTGTTCAGTTGCTGACCTTGTGTCATCCTAATTTTTTTACTTTTACTCAAGGCTGGCTCTTATGTGTTTTTTTTTTTAAATTTAACCCTTTTTTAAAAATAAATTAAATTTATCCACGTTTTGAAAATAATTGTATCGGTATCCTTTTTGATCGATGCAGGGCGAAAGCAAATGTACTCCCTCCATCTCAAAATACATGTCGTCCAAGCATTCACCAAAAAAATCTCAAAATAGATGTCGTTTTAAGCCGGCTAGCTCAGCTCCCTGCCTATGCCAAGTACAGCAGCCATCCCATCCATCACCTCTTGTCTTCCACTATCGAATAAAAAGAAGTAAAATAACAAGAGTGAAATGCACGATAGGTACATGAACTTACGGTCTTTGTGTCAAATAGGTCCATGGACTTAGAAACCAAACCATCCACCCCTCGAACTTGCGAACCCGTTCACCCCCGGCCCAACCCGGTTTTGCATGGCTTGCATGGCGGTTTTGCATGGGCATTGTAGCGATGCTGACGTCAGTGATGACATCAGCACTCTTTTTTTTTTACGAAATTGATATCTTTTTATTCGGAGCTCCAGATATAGCGAATAATATATCAATTTTGATCGTCTCGACGAGCTCTTTGCAATGGTGTACTCCGTTTTGTTATTTGAGATAATTTTATTTCATGTAAAATTAAATATTTCTATAGAATGAGTGATATATTCTATAGAAATATTTAATTTTACAAATTCCACTAGTGATATTTTATAGCGACTTAGCGGCTGGGCGACGCCGCGCGTGCGCATGCAGGCACAGGTGCAGCTAGCAGATGCATGCATGCATCGGTCGGCGGAAGCGAAGCGGAGAGCTAGGCGCCCGTAGCGGTAGGTGGCCCGATCGATCATCTGGACGACGTATCGGATGGGCATTGTCGCTGCCTATTGCATGCTCACATGCATGCATCGATCGGATAATATGACACACATTTGTACGTGTCGTCTAAGGTTTGAAACTCTTGTAAACCTCCGGCAATCTTAATCGGTCGGTTGCACCTTATCTTTTCTTTTATAGAAATATTTAATTTTACATGAAATAAAACTATCTCAAATAACAAAACGGAGTACATAATTGCAAAGAACTCATCGAGATGATCAAAATTGATATATTATTTGCTATATTTGAAGCTTTAAATAAAAAAGATATCAATTTTGCAAATAAAAAAAGAGTCTTGATGTCATCACCGACGTTAGCATCGCTACCGCACTCCATGCAAAACCGCTGGAAAACCGCCATGCAAGCCATGCAAAACCGGGTTGGGCCACGGGTGAACGGGTTCGCAAGTTCGAAAATTTGGATGGCTGGTTTCTAAGTCTATGGACCTATTTGACACAAAGACCGCAAGTTCATGTAGCTACTCGTGCATTTCACTCAAATAACAACATCTTCCGTCTCCATCTACTCCCTCCGTCCCATGGACTTTGTCGTTTTTGACTTTTGAATTTCATGTTTGACCATCCGTCTTATTCAAAATATTTATGCAAATTATAAAATAAATTAATCAATATTCAAGTATCTTCATTGATAAAATAAGTAAGTAACAAAATAAATTATATTTGTGCAAAAAATTTGAATAAGACGAAGCATTGAATAAGATGGCACGGAATCCAGGGTGACAAACTCAGTGGGACGGAGGGAGTACTCCTTTAAGGTGTGCAAATGCTTTGAATTGATAGTTAATGCATGTCATATTATATGTCAGCCAACATGAGCAATCATTCATTCGTAGGGGTGTTCTAGTCTTTGAGCAGATGCGTTGGGATCCGGCTCCAATCTCAGAACGTCGAGTATTCTGAGATGGAGGGAGCAGTACACATAGACATACGGAATACGAAGTAGAAAGAAAAGAAAAATAGACCGATCTCATGTTTGATGCATGTCTCATTTAAAAAAAGTCACCGGGAACTAAATAAAGACAAGAGAGGATGCTCATTTATCGCTCGTGCAGCTTTGCATCACGATTCACGCACCGTGTTTTGGTGAGGACCAAACTTTCTCGAACAAGTCTACCAACAGAGCAGGGCATGTTTTTTTGAGGTGCACGTACCCTTGGCTCGCCACCACGTCCCCTATCACGCTCTCGTTCGACGAGGCGATGAACTTGGCGCAGGCATGTCCGAGAGCCTCGCAGCGATACCGGTCGGCTAAAGCCGCCATGTCGGCCACATCCTCGACGCCAATGCCCTCGCAAAGACTGGCCTCGCACATGAGCTTCAGCTTCTCCATGGCGTACCTGTCCGCAGCCACAAGCAGGTGCCGGACCATCTCCTTCCTCTCGCCGGCGTCGAGCTCGTCCATTGACGGCGGCATCGTGTCCGTGTAGACGAAGTGGAGGAGTGCTCCGAAGACATCCGGGTGCATGTCCTCGATGGTCACACACTGCGGCAGCGCCGCCACAGGCACAGCCACCGGCCCAAAGAACTCGGCGCTGAACACCGGCGACCGCATCGCGAGTATGATCTTGTGGGCAGGGAAGACCTCGTCTCGGACCTTGAAGGTCACATCGGCGCCTTGCTTCTCCTCCAGCAGTCTCCGGAGATTGTCGGACAGGTCCGACGGCGGCACTGGATCGACGACTACCTCGAAGCCGGCGGGGCTAATGGCGGCGGCGTTCTCCTGCTTCACCCATGGTTTGCCCATTGGAACAGTGACGTCGCACTCTATCACCAGGCAATCGTCGCGCAGGAACGTCGATGACGACGCTTCCAGCTCGCTCCTCTTCTTGGACTCGGGCGCTCCCCATGAAGAAAACGTAGACGGGTCGGAGGTGAAAGTCTTGGGAACGATCTGGTCGAGCAAAACCGTGGACTGTCCGGTGGCCTGGTCGACCATCCTCAAGTCGAAGCTCGCCATCACCTCGGCAACGTCGGGGCTCACGAGTTTGAGGTAGACCGCCACGTAGTCCTCCGACGAATTGAACCGCCCGTCAGGGTAGAATTGGACGCACCAGTCGTAGCCGCCGACGCTGAAGGTGGCGGACCTGACGAAGCCGCCGACGCCGAGGCCCCTGTGCAGGCTGTACTTGTCCACCTTGAACACGTGCGTGCCCCGCGCGGGCTCCACCGTGCTCGTCGACGCCGTCCTCGTTCTTGGCCTCATGGTCGTTTGGATCTACGATGCTTGATGCTAGCAGCGTAACGACGGCCGATGCAATCGTTTGGATCGGATACTAGGGACAACAAGTTGTAGTAGGTACTCGATTTGAGATTTTATGGTGCCATCGGCGGCTGCGTGCGTGATAAGGCCGGAGACGGACACCGGCAATCATAGGCGCCGACCAAAGTGTGCGCCGACCACCCCTTGGTGGGTCGGCCCACGGCCTGACTGGCCCACAGCCCTGCCTGGCCCGCAAAGGGGCTCGCCGGAGGCGGAGACGACGCCGGAGACGGCGACGGCGACGACGGCGAGCGGAGATTGACTTCGGGACCTTCCTATGGGGCTATAGATCATGGTCGGCCGGGGAGGTAGGTATGCCCGGCGGTCGGCATGGTCGCCGGGCGGCTTAGGTGCGGTGGGGGGCGGTTGGGCCAGGTCGGGGGGGGCGCCATGGCCGGAGTTCAAGCTCGGAGCTTGGAGCGGCAGCCATGGATTGCTAGGGTTAGGGTTTGACCGAACGAGAAGAAGACAAGAGGAGGGAGAGGCGGCCGCCGCGTCTGCGCTTTAGCGCCGCCGGAGATCCGGCGAGCCGGCGAGCCCTAGGGCGCACGCAGCGGCGGGGGGGCGTCGGTGCCGGGGGGAAGACAATGGCGTCGTGCAAGCCCTTAGGCGGGCCTCTAGGTGGGCCGCGCCTGGTCGGTGTGGCCGACTAGGTCGACGTCTAGGACGCCCCGACGGTCTCCTAGTTCGGTTAGGCAAGACAGACGTGCAGACCGCAGCTTTGCTGACGGCCTTGACATAGTTTATAGCAAAATTATGAATAGAAAAAAAAAAAAAGTCTTGTAATTTGGAATGGAGTAACTTATTATTTCGATAAAAAATTTCATATTAGCTTCTGAGGTATGAGGTGATGGAAAACTCATTTCATTTACAAACTTATAACGAAAAGTGTGGGGCAAGAATATGATGGGCCACTCAGTTTCTCTCAAACCAAACATTGAAACAACCCAAAATAAGAAAATGTATAAATACTATGCCTTCAACATTTCCCTGACCAGCTTACTAGTACTTAACAATCAGATCCTGCAAGGAGCCCGTACCGTGCTCAGAACAATATGTCATCGCAATTTTAAAGTGTCGTAATCAGCATCAAGAGCACAAGACTGAGAAGCAAGCTGCAGTACTTTTTTTTTTTTGGATGACGTGCCGTACAGTTAAAAGGGTAGAGGATGCCTGATCTTCTAACGAAGAATTACTTTAGACATCCGACAACATTGTTAACGGAAGCTATTACATCTGGATGATAACAGTAAAATGGTGAGGCTGGTACCAGATTTCTCAGTAGTTACAGTGAGCTCAGCCTAGAAAGCCGCATTCTTATCCTTCTCAGTCTCAGTCCACGCAGTGGCTTCAGCCATGGAACAGTGACTTGGTCACATGGACAAAGTGCTGCCACAGTGAAACATTCTGGAGCATCTCGTTGTCTACACTGATCAGATTCTTGGTGCTGCAAGAGTACCAATACAAGCATTCAGAGTACTGCAAACTTGTGTGATTATAGGATAAGCTGGGGACAAGGAAAAGAGCACACAGATTAACATAGTTTGGCAGATGAAAAGATTCCATACCTCCACCAATTGTGGCCTCAGGGAGCCGTTCTATCGAATACCTGTGTTTTGTGATGTACATGATTGGAACACCAGGAACCTGAGAAATTAAGAAAATGCCCATGATATAAGCGTGCAAAAAATGCTTCTTCGATATTAGAACAAACATGTCCTGAGCTGGGAGCAGTGAACACCGAACATACCTTTCTTATCCTCCTTTTCAAATCTCTATCACAAGTAGCAACTATGTAGCATTTGTGCTGTCATGTAAAAAATATATAGTTTAGAAAAATAAAATAAAATAAAATGCCTAACATACAAGGTAAATAAACCCATATAACCATTGACTATGTATTGTGACAATGAACAATACAATTTAATGCAATTAAATGCAGTGACTATAAAAAGGAGATCACTGCATTCCAACATGTTACCATGAACTAAGCTCAGTACCCACATGCAAATTAACCAAAGCTAAAGCATAACCCATAGATCTGTATATATTAAGACTGAGAGTAATCAGGCGACATATCATCTATAGGTCGGATATTTGATACCACTCACATGCAAGTTCCAATTGCTTAACTTGGCACAAATTTTGATACTGTAAAGATAGACACAATACTTTAGACAAGAACTTAAAAAAAAAAAAAACAGGGGAGAAACACAATGCTATTTTTGTTCACCTTGGGAATATAGATACAGTAGAATCTTGGAAAACGCAGCAATTAGACACTACTCTCAAATATTAGGTAAAAGTAAATTCTACTATTTAGAAATAAAGTAAATAATTTCAGCACAAAGTTTGAAAAACTGCCAATAGTTCAAGAACTTGGACTTATATCCAAATTAACATTTGAGAAGGAACTAGGACTATACATTATATGCAACATTTATGCATGCAATGTCCCTATTAACTAGCCATGATTATAAATTACAAGTTCCCTAACACGAGCTATCTTCCTAATTTGCTATAAAGTTAGGAATTGACAGAGTAGTCCCAGTTCTGAAGCTCCGAACAAACACAGAGTATGAAGAAGGCAGAGTTTTTACCTGCGTGACCCTCTCCACAATGCAGTCATCAGCATAAGTTCCCTTGTGTGTGCATGCCAATCTTTGGAACCTTGGGTCCTTGGCGATTCTGTAAGCATGGTAAATTAGGTAATGCAGACAGATGAAAGTTACACTGCAGAATCAAATATAACTGCAATCCGCAAGTATGTGCAATCAACATTTATAGATGGAAGATGACAACAAGAGGCATAGTAAAAAAAAAAAAACTGATAAAACCCCTATTTGAAGGCAATGAAGCAGATAAAGGTAAAAGAAGACACTGAACACACAGGATGGAAACATCTTTGGATAAGAGCGTACCTCAAGGCCACACGATACTTCTGTCCAAGTTTTTCAAGCTCAGCCATAACGCAGTCAGTGATACACGGTGTACCTTCATAATAGGGAATCAGAGTTGACAGGATATTAAATGGGTAGCTCAGGTCACTAGAAAGATAATGGGAATGCAAGATAACAGAGTTACATGCTTACATTTAGCATAAAGGCAATCCATCATTCCCTTCTCCAAATCCAGCTGCATAAGGTAAAGAAGGATTTAGTCACAAAGATAAGTATTTATGGCCTGGAATTTAGCCCCATAATTATATGTTCTGTAGGATAAAGAATTTAAAATCAACAGCACTTAATGAATTAAACCCTGACTTGAAATAAACATTCTTAGCACAGCATCCATATTGGATGGGAAGTCAAGATAGCTATAACATGACTCCCAGGCCCAGATGTGTAGGTTGCTGTTTATTTTGCTACATGCTAAACAGTAAAATGGGTCATCATGCTCTATATCCTAACTTAACACTCAGCAGACATACTAATAATTTGTTTTGATTTCCATAAGGTTTCAGTATCTTGTAAGAATCAGTAGCTCCATGTTAGCATTTATCCTTACGTAGAGATATGAATCTAGAGAAGTCTACATGGTATAACAAAGTGGAACTGTGCACAACCTTTCTTGTGACAACCTAGGATACAGATATAAGCTGTACATAAGCTATAATGTGTCAAACGCATGTAAATCAGTATCTTCAGTTCTTAACTGACAGAGTGAAGCAATGTACATGCAAGTATGCACCCTCTGGTGCATAATAACTAATCTATTGTGCACTCGGAATTAACCTTAGTCTCACGAAATTATCAGCGAAGTAGCAGAGCAGCAGGTAATTCAACGACCAACCTTATTCTGTATGGAGAAGTTGATGAAGTTGGTATCCACAATCACCCGATACGGCGGCCCCAGCGCCGTGTTATAGCTGAAGAACAACGCCGACGAAACCTGCGGCCTGCAAAAATCACAGAAGCAAACGGCATCAGCACTCCAAACAAGGACAGTAAACGAAACCGAGTACCCCAAAATCCGAGCGCAAACAAGCACTCACACATTCCGGCCGAGCTTCTCCTTGTCCGCGTCCTTCTTCTTGTGGTTCAGCACATCCTCCTTGTACCTATCATCATAAACAAAATTAGAGTTCCCGGTAGCATGAACCTAACCATAGAGGAGCGGACTGGCAGCTGGAGATGGGTTGCCTTACTTGGTGATGGTTTTCTTTGTGATAATCTTCTTCACCGCCGCGAATTTAGGTCCCTTGCCCTTTGCCTTCCCCATCTCGAGCTAAACCCTAGAGCCCGCAGCTATCTCGCGCTCTCCACGGCAGGCGGCAGGAGACGGCGGCGGCGGCGTTGCCTGCGTCTGATGGGTCTCTCGAGAGGTCGGCGGAAGAGAAAGGGTTTCCGGCTCCACAACCGCAAGGAAGAAAGCGGCTGCCTGGTGGGCTCGCTCTGGTTTCTTATGAAATGGGCCGTTTTATTCCCCTGCTCGGCCCAAGAAGTTGAGTTCGATCCAATGGTCTTGGAGATGCGACGAGCCTGCGTTGCTCGTCCTCTGGGCCGTTGGATGTGACTGTGAGAAAGCTCTGTTCGTTTGTCGTCGGCCTGATCTGGAAGGGGGGAGGTGGTGGGGAATGGCGGCGGCGACGGCGACGCTCCGGTGGGTGCTGCAGCTACACCGTGACGTGCCGCGGGCGGCGCGGTTCTACGCGGAGGGTCTCGACTTCAGTGTGAACGTCTGCACACTCCGCTGGGCCGAGCTGCAGTCGGGGCCGCTCAAGCTCGCGCTTATGCACACCAACGACAGGTGCGGCTACTCCCCGCTCTCATCGTAGTATTATTATTATCCAGTTCGTATGACATCGGGCTTCTGAGGGGTGCGGATTCGGAGTTGTTCGAGGGGATGAGGTATAGGGAGCCCAATGTGGCGGTTTATATCCACCATTGTGATGTTACGGGCTGCGAGGCTCATGTGTTCGATAAAATGTGCGTGTGCGGAGCTCTTGGTTTTTATTTAAGTTCTGAAAACTTGGGTGATAGCGTACGGGACTAGTGAAGAAATCAAGTCAATGTTCACATGATAGTCGTGTCAATTTTTGGCTCCGCAAAGTAACTTGTCCTGGAATTATTCTCCTGTGCATATGATCTAGGGGTTCAAAATTTCCTCTTTTTAATTTCCTTATTTTTCACTGGCACCTAGCAGTATATACGAGTACTCCCTCCGAGCTGGTATTAGAAGTCGTTTAGGACAGCGACACGGTCTCCAAAACACAATTTTGACCTCTTGTTATTGTAAAAATATTTATAGAAATGTGATATATGTATACTTTTATCAAAGTAGTTTTTAAGACAAATCTATTCGTATAATTTTTATAGTTACAAACTCAACAACTTAAAAGTTATTGATGATTTATATTCCCAATGTTTGACCAAAACCGTGTTCAAAACGACTTCTAATACCAGCCCGGAGGGAGTAGTTGGGCAGGTTAGCTGGAGTGAGGATAAGTGATTGCTTTACTGCATGGTTGCCCCACCTCCCCTTGGAAAAAGGTAAATTGGTCTCGTTTTCGTGTGTAAGTATGCACGTGGCCAAATGGCAAATGTCAATGAAACCTTCATTTCTGGGCAATGGTTTGCACTTTACAGGCTGCTAGTGGGCTTTGAGCAAGCCCAGCCTTTTGAGTAAAAGGTTCTTTTTGTTGATCAGCTTGGTTAGGCTTACCATAGGCTATGTACCCAAATGCCCAAGCCCAAAACATATGACACAAACTTAGCGACCCCATAAACAGAATAACTCTGAAATGTTTGGAAGGAGTATTGGATCCATTGCATGAAAATATGAGATCCACGGAAAAGAAGTTGGGCAGGTTAGATGGAGTGAGGGATGGAGTGAGGACTAAGTGATTGTTCTACTGCATCCTTGAAAAGCGGTAAATTGGATCCTCCATTTCTGGGCAATGATGTGCACTTTAGAGTTTACTACTGGCCTTCGAGCAAGCTCAGCCTTGTCTGAGTAAAAGTTTCCTTTTGTTGCTAGGTTAGACTTAGCATAGGCTTAGGTTATGGACGTTGGGTCCATGGGGATAGTGTCTTCTCCGGCGAGGTTATACCCCTCGCCGCGCAGGCTTATGTTCTAGGGTAGCAGCCCTAGGCGCTTGAGATTCATTGGGGAGGAAGAGAGATATTTGATTGATGTTCTATTGCTTAATCTTCAAGTGCCGAGTACAAGAACTATATATAGCCATTGGCTCTAACAAACTTGGAAAGTACTCAATCTAATCTTATTTAGGAAACTAGCCATGCGGCTGTAACAAAACCCGAGGACTCTAAAAATAGGAAACCGATCTCCACAATTTGAGGGTCGATGGCCCTCTTCTAGCCACTACGCATGGCCGCCCTTTGGCGCCCATGACATCTCCCCCTCCCCTTGAGGACCAACTCGTCCTCGAGCTGCAGCGATCTTGGATGGTGGAGGAGGAAGGTGTCGGTGCCGACATCGTCCAGGGATCCCATGGGAAGAGCGTCGGCTTCATGTCGGATGAAGGAAGGATGTGGCAGCCGAGGCGGTCCGGGCGCTGAGCAGCGAGACATCCACCGCAGTTCGTGATGAGTGGTGCACGCCCCGCACGGCGATGGTTGGTCTTTGGTAGGCACCATACCCCGAACGTAGCGGGGAAATATAGGCGGGCGTGAGTGACCGATCGCGCGACCGCAAGGAGGAATTGAACGGCATGCGCATCTTCCGTCGCCCCGCCGAACAAGGAAACCGCGCCCTGCAGCTTGCGGCGCACGGCGGCTCGCTCTTGCGATGACGGCCATGGGATGGCCCCGGAGACCACGGCAAAGGTGCTTCTCCCCACGAAGGGGCAAAGACCGGCGGCGTGCGGGGAACTCCGGCGCCGCCGCTGAAGGCACACCGCCGCGTGGAGTTCCTTCTCTCTGTTTTCTCCGGTGAGCAGCCCAGCGGTGGAACATCACGACGAACCGATCCCACCGCTCTGAAAGCGGTCCATACCCTCCGCATGGCGAGTGAATGGATCTGGCGGTGGAGAAGGCGGGTGGGAGATTGTTGTCTTTGTTGGTGATGTTGGTGGAGAGATCGGGTGGGTGGGTGTGGATGACCGGGAGGCGGACATGGTGATCGAAACCGGATCTACGATACCAGGTGTCATGGGACGTTGGGTCCATGGGGATAGTGTCTTCTCCGGCGAGGTTATACCCCCTGCCGCGCGCAGGCTTATGTTCTAGGGTAGCAGCCCTAGGCGCTTGAGAGTCATTGGGGAGGAAGAGAGATATTTGATTGATGTTCTATTGCTTAATCTTCAAGTGCGAGTACAAGAACTATATATAGCCATTGACTCTAACAAACTTGGAAAGTACTCAATCTAATCTTATTTAGAAAACTAGCCATGGGGCTGTAACAAAACCTGAGGACTCTAAAAATAGGAAACCGATCTCCACAATTTGAGGGCTGATGGCCCTCTTCTAGTTACTACTGCATGGCCGCCCTTTGGCGCCCATGACAGTTATGTGCGGAAGTCCAAAACATACTGGACAAACTTTGTGACCCTATAAACAAAACAGCTCTGAAGTTGGATCTGGGAGGTTACCAATTTTTGAGAAAACAATGACCAAGCTGAGTGATGACCCTGCATTCCAAACATTGCATGAAAATGATACTTCAAGTCTTCAATACATTTCATAGTGCTCCTTGCAATCTTGCTAGGTCAAAGAAGTGGATGAAAACAAATGATTAAGTGTCAAAAGGAATTGTCCCCCTTGGAGCTTTTGTCAGATTTTCGTGTGGACTGCAAATTTCATCATCATATATAAGCTAGACAAACCTCTTTTTTTTTTTTTGGCAATTGTCCAGTGCATGAAATCAGAACTGTTATCTTATGTTATGTACATACTTGCAGTAATCTTGCATCCCAGAGAGTCTATTCTTCAATGCTGTCCTTCACTGTACCAGACATAAACAGTACTGTATCAAAGTTAATGGCATTGGGAGCTGAGTTGGATGGGCCAATCAAATATGAGATCCATGGAAAAGTATTGTCTCTATATTCTCATAATTTCCATTTACAATTGTATTTTCAGGACCTCAGGATCATTTATGTGATGATGTTATGTTTCTTTGGGTTTCCTATTTCTGCCAACGCAGGTTGCAGCATTGCGATGCGTCGATGGGCACATGCTAGGCCTTTACGAACCAGTTTGAAGAACTCATGCCACAATGAGCGTAATGAAAAGCTCCATTACTCACTCCCTGAAGACTGATGTGTATGTCCATTTGTTCCCGGCAAAAGATCTTTTGGCATAAGTCAACTCACTGGACCTGGTTTGCCTGAACCCTGAAGTGGTAGAACTCCTTAACGTTAGCAAAATCATGAGACACTGTAGATGGTTTACAGCAGCTGAACAGTTGAACACTTATCTTCATATCTGCCTCGTACTACTGGTTATGCTGCACATTTTCTCTAACTGAAATGCTGAATGCACCTAGCAGGTCAGCATGGTAGGTTGAAGCCAGGTTTGAGTTGTCCTGCTCGGTCATGGCCTTGTCTCATTACATTGTGTCAGTATATGTAGTTCAATTTTCAATTCTAGTTTTACAATGTGTACGTAGTTTTCAGTTTGCAATTCCAGTGCAGGAGTGCTCTGTCCCTGTTCATCCATGTAACTGAAATTCTTATATAACATAACATAATATAAGCACTTGTTTTTGACAATTCTGCACCAGCTGAATTGCTGTCAACTTGTGTGTAAAGTGTAAACCTCATGACAGGGCCATCTTTATCCCCTGTCTTTCAGATCCTACACTACCCTTTGTAACTGCAACTGCACTATTCTGATTTTCACTTCAGTCATCCTTCACCTTTTCACTGGTTTGCCAGAACAGGAAGTGTTGGGCTTCTGTCTGTCTCTCCAGATAACACGCGGTTTGCTGACTGTGGTGCGTGCATCATGGCTGTCTGAGCACCCTTTTCTGCCCGAGTACTCATCATCACAGTTTCACAAGCTCCAGCCTTCCAGGTCCAGGGCTCCAAAGGCAGCAGCAAGCATTGAGTAGCAACCACACCGACCAAGATTCCACTTGCAATGCATCCCCTCGTCAACAAAACGCCCAGCAAATACCAATCACTTTTACCTACCTGCCGTCCGTATTATCGTATATGAAGTTATGAACTACTGCACCAAATCTACCGCGCCCCAATCAATCTTCATTCTGCGGTTGCTGCAGTCATGCCAGTAGGCCATTGCCAATTCTGTTAGTTCTGGAGCATGGAGTAGTATCAACTGCTCCTCAATCAACGGGAAAAGAATGGAATGTATGAACGTCCAGTCGTTGGATAAGCGTCCGGTGCTCGCGCTGAAGACAGCCAGCAAGGTTTGCTGCTGCCGGGATCGTCTTGCTGGTTAGTTTGGGACTTGGGAGTTTTGGCCAGTCGCTCTCGGCGGTTGCCGGAGCCCGGAGGGAAAAGCTAGCCTGATCAAAGCGTCTGCTCTGCTCCTGTATCTGGTAGGTGAGGCACACAAGCTCGTGCTCCGTATTGCAAGGTGAGCACGAGGCCTTCAGATGAAGGCAAACCGGACAGCATACGTGCTCGTTAAATTGTGTTAGTGTCAGTATATCAGTTCAATTTTTTATTTCTAGCGGTAAAATGTGCATCTTGTTTTTTTTATTTCCCTTTCTAGTGCACTAGTGCTCAGTGGGTGCCTCGATCTGTCCCTGTTCATGGCACCTCAGAGACCTGTGTGTGTGCTCTGTTGTTACCCTGATGGCTAAACAGACACAAGTATTCGCGGGAAACGCGCGCCGGGATTACAGCGGACGCCAACCTACCTCCAAACAGAAAGTCGCCACTGGATTCAGGCATCGAGCAGCCAACCTGCTCCCACTTGACTGGCATCACCCCGACGACCTGAAAATGCCAATCACTTTTACCATGGACCATGGCCGTCATCTGTCATGTGCCGGTCACCTGCCGTCCTATACTCCTATGATATGATGAGCTCGCTCCAACAAACCTGCCGCCTGCCAATCATTTCATTCCACTGCACCGGCCGGCCGCGCGCTAGGCCACTGCAAACACACAGTATTGTGTGTTGTTTAGTTCTAGAGCAGTAGCATCAACTGCTCCTCGATGGAGAAAATTAAGAACGGAATGTGTGACTGTCTTGTCGTCAGATAAGATAACCTCCCTGCTGCCGGAATCGTCGGTTGGTTTGGCCACTTGCTCTCGGCAGTTGCCGGAGCCCGTAAGGGAAAAACTCTTCTGCTCGGTGCATATAATCGTCCGACCGCCAGCCATTAACGCCCATGCCATGGCGTCCTAAATAAAGCAAACTCACTTCCATTCTTTGCTAATTACCCTCTGTGCCCAGCTTGGCCTCTTCAACCACCACCGTTCCATTCCATTCCTCTCCGACATGATGGCGGCTTCTTGCTGCCGCCGCCGCCGCCGTCAAACGCCGCCGGTGCACAGCTAGCCACCGACCAAGACAAGGCGGCGTCAATGGCCAAGGCACCCCTACTGCCCCTGCCATCGCTGCTCGTGCACGCCGTCGTCTTCCTCGCCGCCACCTTCTTTCCGCCCCCTGCTGCACGGCGCAGAGCCACACCGTAAACATTTCGGTGATCGAGGCCACGGTCCGCGCGCGCGCGTCCGAGCTGCTCCACGACGCCAGCAGCACGAGCCAGCTCGTGGACCTACCCCTCCCGGCCAACCTCTCCGTGGGCGGCGGTGGCGTCCCGGCCTGGGCGCTGCGCGTGCGCAGCAACGCGCTCTGGGCCGACGGCGTCAACGCCACGGGCTTCGCCATCCCGCCGCGCGTCGTGCCGACCCCGTTCGCGCGCCGCCTCACCATCGTCTTCGAGCGCTTCGTCGTCGACGTGGGGAACTCCACCACCACCACCTTCGCCGCGCCGCGCCGCTACGCGCTGGCCGCGCCCGTGGCGGGTCTCCTCGCGTACGACGCGTCGGCGGGGCCCGACGCCCGCGTCTCGCTCCGGGCGTTCGGCGCGCCGGTGCGCGTCGAGTTCAAGGACGACCTGTACTCGGCGGCGGCGGCGGCGGTGGAGAAGGGGTTCGTGTTCAACGCCACCGCCGCGCGGTGCGTCACGTTCGGGGCCAGCGGGGAGGTCGTGGCCACGCACGCCGTCGCCGCGTCGGGCTCCGCGTGCGCGGTCACCGGCACGGGCCATTTCGGCATAGCGGTGCGGCTGCCCGAGCCGCCGCCGTCAGGCGCGGGCGTGAGGGCCAGGTGGTGGGCGTGGACGGTGGTTGTCGGCGCTGGCGGGGTGATGGGAGCCAGCGTGTTGGCGATCTCTGTGGCCGGCGCGGTTAGCTGGAGCAGGAGGCGGCGAAGGGAGGAGATGGAGCGGCGGGCAATGGCCGGAGAGGAGCTTGGGAGGATGACGGTGCGTGGGAGCAGGATGCCGTCGGCGAAGGTGGTAAGGACGCGGCCGGAGTTGGAGGAACACAGCCCGCCGTGGTCGTAACAGTAGGCGACCACCTCTCCGAGGACGTCGTTGCACCAGCCGGCCGGCGCTGCCTAGCTCGACTGCTTGAGGATTCTAACGTTTCCTTCTCGCCACACATGGTGTGTCAAATCATCGGACCTTCTTGCAATGTCCAATGTAAGAATCTTCTGTTCTTAGATTCTGCGGCGCAGGAGACTTGTACGGCTCGATGTACATTATCCGGATTACAAAAATGTAATGTAATGTAATGGAGATAGATATTTCCCTTTTTTTGCGATGAACTAAATATATAGGAGTGCTATTTGTACAACAACAGATTTATATACAGTAAAAGTAGGCAATTTCATAGTACATGGAAATACTTGATTCAGTTATATCGATCTAGTATAATATTTTCTCAAGAACTGAAAACGAAAGAATTTGTACCATTTTTTTAGAAACATCTTTTTTTAGGGGTTTGAGAAACATTTGTGCCAATCAGTAAATTTGTGAGTTACATAAGCCAAGGGAGCTGTTGCCCAAGCTGTTGGGCTGCAGCCCGTGGTGTGGTCCATGTTTTATGGGAGCTAGCCCAGGCAGCCCCCCACGACGCGACGGCAACGCCCAGCTTTCAGCCCACCAGACACATCTCGCAGTCGCGGGCCTCTCCAACTTTGGACTCCAGCCGACTCCAGGCCGCCGGCCGCAGTCGCAGTCGCGCGCCAGGTCAGCATCCCACTTCCGGTAGTCTATCCAATCAATCCCCATCCCCGTCCAAGTCCCCGACGCGACGCCCTCTTCCTGCTCGGCGAAATGGCGGTCACGGACCTCCACCTCCAGATCGCCTCCCGGACGCTGGTCCGTGCCTCGCACCCGCCGCGGGGCTTCCCCTCCGTCCTCGCCGTCTCCAACCTCGACCTCATCCTCGGGCCGTTCCCCATCTTCCTCGTCTCGATCTACGCCGCCCCCGCCGCCAGCCTCGACGCGGTCCTCGCCACCGTGCGCGCCACCTTGCCGTCCTACCTCTCCCGCCTCTTCCCGTTCGCCGGCCGCGTCGTGCTCGACCCGGAGACCAAGATCCCCGAGGTTGCTTGCAACAACGCCGGCGCCGAGCTCGTCGTCGCCGACGCCGCGGTGCCGCTCGCCGCCGTTGACTTCTCGGAGGTCGACCAGTCGCTGGGGCTCATCCAGATACCCTTCGACGCGAGCCTCGCCTTGTCCGTGCAGCTGGTCCGGTTCGCGTGCGGCGGGTTCGCGCTGACGCTTGCCACCAGCCACCTCCTCGCGGACGGCCGGGCGTTTGGCTCACTCCTGACCACGCTCGCCGAGATGATCCGAGACGGCGGCCTCTCCCGCGAGCCCCTGCTCGTCCGGTCCCTGTTCAAGCCGCGGTCGCCGCCGCGGTACAGCGCGTCGCTGGACGCTGAGTTCGCCCGGTTCACGCCGGAGACCATGATCAACCCCCTCCTAACCGCGGCCATCCGGCGGCGGATGTACCGCCGCATCGACGCGGCCGACCTCGCGGCGCTGCAGGCCGCGGCGGGCGGCGGGGCCGCCGCGCGTCGCGGTTCGTGGCGTTGTGCGCGCACGTGTGGAAGCTCCTCGCGCGGGCCGTCGGCGACGCCAACCCGAGCTGCCGGATGGCGTGGATCGTCGACGGGCGGAAGCAGGTGGAGCCGTGGGACGGCGCGCTGGACCGCTACATCGGGAACGTGGTGACGTATACGGCCCGTGAGGCGAGCGTGGCGGAGCTGCTGCGCGCGTCACTCCCCGAGGTGGCGGCAACAGTGCGGTCGGCCATCGCGGGGTCATGACCGCTGCGCGGTTCCAGGAGCTGACGGACTGGATGGAGGAGCGGAAGGCGGCGTTCAGGGACGGCGGGAAGTGGACGGAGGCGGTGAACCTGGGGCTTGGAAGCCCCGCGCTCATCATCTCCGGGCTGCTCCCGTTCGCCATCGACGGGGACCTGGGATTCGGGAAGCCCAGGCTCGTGATGCCGTGGATTCGCCACGGTCGGCTGGGGTCCGCATCCGTGACGGTGGTGCCATGCCCCAGCGGCGACGGGTCGTGGTTCTTCGGCGCCACCAGGATGTGGCCGCGGCTCATGGAGTTGGTCGAATCCGACCCTTTGCTGAAGCCGGCGGCGAACCTGATGGCGACGGCGGCGGGATCCCGTCTGTGACTGTGAGCTCGCGCTGGCAGTACCGGCCATTCCGGTGTACCGGTATCGTCTAAATTAAAATTGAGTACTTTTTTTTGTGCTAATAAAAATAAAATTGAGTGCTAACATTTTTTTTGAAAAACCTGAGTGCTAACATCTTATTTTGATATGTTGTTGAACTATATTCTAAAACTTTACATCAAAATGTTTTATTCCTATTCCTTCAAAAGAAGTGTTCTATTCCTATAGAGAGAGGAGAGCGGAATGGACACCAGTAGCATGATATGGCTAGTGAGATTTCTAAACATGAGCGATGACTGATGAATGTCTAAACATAAGCAAGAGGTGACTGAAAAGTCGTTATTTCCCCCAAACATCATATACACACTTGGGCTTATATTGGGAATGTAAAGTCTACACCAATACACTATAAAGTTTGAAGCACTGAAATAGCCTTCCGCCTAAGCATTTTTTTTTGTGAACAATGCAGTATCACAGCTGCATACTTGATGTGCCTACCACCCATTTTGCCTTTTATTTGCTCAATATAGCAGCAAACCAATGCTGAAGGATTCCTTTTCGTTCCCTCTGTTCGCTTCAAGGGCAACAATTTGAACAGAAAAACAGAAGCTGTTTGAAAGTTGTCCAAAACGTTACACTGAAACTACTAGGTATATTAACAAAAACACTTCCTGACAATGCCTGATCCCTTTTCTTCATACACTTTAGAAGAGTCCTTCGCATATGTGAGCACAGGGTCTTTGTATCTTTTTACACTGCTGCAGCTCGTGAACATGTACACTGTCACAATTTCTCCTAAATATTTCCATTCGATGTGTATGACCAGTACTCTTTGACGAGCTCACGGAAAAGAGATCCTTCGGTTTCGATGAGCTTCGTAGGTTTGTCATACTCCACTACTTTCCCTGGAAGCAAGTTGAACACATTAGCATGAACTTCGCATGTAAATAAATGCTGCAATACTATCTGGAGACAGACCTTCACAATCTAACAAAACCAAACAGAAAACAGTACAAAGAAAGGTCAATATAGTTCAGTTCTGATTGCAGTGTCTCCTGTTCAACAAACAAAAGGTCTTAAATATATTACTCCCTCCATCCCAAATTAAAAGTCGTTTGTCAAGTTTGACCCTGTCTTATTCAAAAATTTGTGCAAAACATATTCTTTTTAGTATAAGTTCTTAAAGAAAAACAATATTTACGCAAACTTTTTTGAATAAGACGAATGGTCAAACTTAATCCCCAGATTAAATAATCCCCAGATTAAAGATCTTGTTGTGCTGATTCTTTAGCCTGTGACTATTGAGTGCTGTTGTATCTCTAGCTTTAGCAAGTTCAAGAAGAAAACATACCGTCACTCATTGCAAGTACCATATTGCAGTCCATAACAGTGGGTATACGGTGTGCGACAGTGATAACAGTGCAATCTCTAAATTCTGTCCTGATCGTTTTCTGAAGGATAGCATCAGTAGCATTGTCTATAGATGCCGTGGCCTCATCAAGAACTAAGATACGACATCTTCTTAGAAGTGCACGTCCCAAACAGAAGAGCTGCCTTTGACCCATGCTCCAGTTTGAACCATCTTCCACAACTATACAATGAAGTCTCAGTCAGAGAATTAGACAATTGCTTATGTCATGCTATCTAAAGAATATTACTCATATTTGTGTGTCTATGATTCTATGAATGAAAATCCCATATTTCTTATAGAGAAGTCAAATATTTCATTTTTCCCTTTAAAAAGAGAAGTTTATTTCACTTTGATCTCATTGACAAGGGCATTTAACTCAGTTCTTTTTTTCCCAAAGACAAGTGGTGTAGATTATTGCAGTGCAATGTGGAAGGCGGAAAAAGGAGTTTCAAAGCATATCATAAATACTACCCCATTGCATGTATTGTAAATTTAGTGTCACAATTTTTTTGGTTTGACAATGATCCATCAAAAATGCCTTAATTTGTCAAGCATTATGGGAAACAATATAATATAAATGTGGCAAGAAATCCTACCAAGGGAGTCCAGTCCCTGTTCCTTCTCCTGGACAGGTTCAAGAAGCTGACATTTACCAAGAACCTGCATCACAATACCAAGTAATCACTGTAATGATTCTTTTGAAGTTTGAGCTGGTATATACACCATCAAAAAGGGAGATAATTGTCCAGCAGTTGGCATAAAAATTAGAGAGGAAGGGGCCTCATTATTTCAACTTAACAAGAAGTTCTTTCAAATTAGCACTTTTTTCCATGGTAAACTAGTATGAACACTGAAACTCTGTTTTCTTTTCCTTCTTATATACTAACTATACCTAAGTCACATGACCATTAGATTCCAAAAGGTACCTAACTAAATATAAACAATGAATAGGGCTAGAAACAACATGAATAGCCATGTTTATTACTAGATAACTTACCTCCCATATTTGTTGATCCGAGAATTGCCCAAGAGGGTCTAGATTATATCTTATGGTTCCTTGAAAGAGTGTCGGATCTTGCGGAATGATACCCAAACGTGAACGCAGGTCATGTAAGCCTATTGTGGTGATGTCTATAGAGTCTATAATTATTTTCCCTCCAGTTGGCTCAACAAGACGAAACAACGCACCAATTAAAGTTGTCTTTCCACTTCCTGTTCGGCCAACTATACCGATCTTATCTCCACCGTTGAAAGTGCAGGTGATTCCATGTAGTACAAGAGGAGCATCTTGCCTGTATCTAATCTGTTGAATGAAAATCATTCATGTTCATTTGCTAGAATCTAGAACACAAAAATATTTCACTGTAATAGGTAAACATTGTAAATGTTTACCATTGGTTACCTTCAAATCTCTAAGGTCTACACTGCCAACTTGGGGCCAGTCTGGCGCTGGTCGATTTTCTTCAATAATCTCTGCTGCTTCACTTGGTATGTCCATGTACTGGTTCACCCTTTCCACAGAGATGATTTGACTTGCTAGCTGGCACTGGTTTTGGATAGAGAAAACAAGGGACATATTCAAGGATAGGCCATAAGATAATGCCATTCCCACAAATCCTGCACATGTATAAATTGGAGGAATTAGTGTTTCTGTTGACAAACTGAAATGTTCATGGCATGAACAATACTGGATGTGTGTGATTTTGATTTTAAGTCACACACTAAACTTAGTGTTTCCATTTTTCAATCCTTTGGGCTCACATCTCAGCAATGTTTGTACAAAATCAAGAGCGGTTAAGAAATGTTATGCATTATTCGTGTTCGAGAAAAAAAAATGTTTGCCCTATTCAACAAATATCCTTCCTGACATATACTTGTGATTCAACATTATCAAATATAGACAGAAAGATCTGAACATGTTTTGGCTTGACTTCAGGAAGCTATGAATATATTGTAAAATTTCCCTTACAGTAAATTGAACAATTTATTGCATATCAAATGCAAGATGCACTGAACTGTAACAGAACTTGCTTGCCTTATTGAAAAACTTTTGCCCATTGTCTACATAAAAACTAGACCAACCTAGGAAGAACTAGGTGCCATTTTATTAAGAAGAAAATAGGCACACCGTTGACCAACTGAACTGGGTCAGCTTCCTGCCCATTGTCTATATAGATGTGGTGAACTTGTGATACATGTCAATCGCAACTTATGTAATTGCTCACCAGGGCTAAAAGTTCCTTGAGGAAGAAGAGCCATGAAAAGTGCGGAAAAAGAAAGAACAGCAGCACTCATGGTCTCCAAACGTTGAATTAGCCATTCAGTCGCTGCAAAATTATAGAAATATGGACCAGCATTCTTGTCAACAAGTTCCATGTTTTTCTCAAAGAAACGATCTTCTTCCTGAAAAGCCCTTATTGTTATAGCCCCAGCAATCGACTCGCCCAAGTGATTAGCTATAGCAGATTTGGTAGTGCCATTGATCCTCATCAATTCCTTAGATGAGGCTAAGTAATACCTCTGCATGACCAAGCATATGAGATTTAACATTTCAGTCAGCTAATGGTAATAATGAATGTAAAACATTAATTGGTACATGATATAATAGCAAAACTGTAGCCGACAGAACCACACAAAATTACCTGCAACCTGATTGCCAAAACAATCATTGGCACAGAAACGAACAGAACTTGCCATGTAACAACAGCCAATACTCCTAGATTGCTATATGCATTTATGCCGGCACTGGCACTGAACATGAAGGCAAATGGAATATCAAGGTCAACAATACTCAGATCTGAAGAAACCTGCATAAAAGATTTGCAAGTTCATCAATAGAAAATCTCCAAGTATAAAATAGAATTTTGATTTATCATATTTTATCTTTCTAGTTAGTTTAGAAAAGATTCCTTTTTATTGCTGGGAGATACATCCATAGTACAATTAATATGCAGCAGGTGCAAGTAGAACCCTGATAGGTTGGGTGACAAGTGAGACAACCACCGCCACTACCCAATATATCTCAGGGAGATTAAGAATTTGTTTTAAGAATCCTTACCCGGCTAAGTACCCTTCCGAGAGGGGTAGAATCATAAAAGGACATTGGCGCACGGAATAATGAGTTGAGTAACTGGGAAAATAAGGATCTTGATGTCTTGACCCCAAGAACAACAACTGCTAATGATCTAAATAGCAAGAAGAACACCGTGAAGAGTCCAATTGCTATGTACACAGAAGTCAACTTAAGTGTACTAACATCAGGATTCTCGACATTAGCAGCCATCCAAGAATTCTGTGATATTTGGCCACATACAAAAACTATATGGCAAATAATACCCAGAGAGGCATAGAAGAAGCCTTTATTCTGACGCAGGTAGAGAATATAAGGCTTGAAACCAGTATCACCCATTTCTCTTTCTTCTGTCTTGATCAGTTGATCTGTTGGTGACGGCTTCACCGACTCACTGTATCTGCTTCCACGAATATCAATTGTCTCCTTGATCGATATTTCATTACCTCTATGGGGTTGCACTCTGTTTAGATCTGAAACACCAATAGTGTCTTTATGGGCATTTACAAGGTTCTGAAATTCTTGACAATATGCCAATAGATCATGATAAGATGCGGAACGAATAATTTCCCCATCTGACATTAACTGCCAAAAAAACACTTGTTTGAGATGACATCAACAACAAAAAAAAAATCGATAACTAAAATACATATAAACATGGAGGGACTAATATCTTTGCATAACTTTTTTTTTTTTTCCTGTAGTGTTTCTTCAGTTCTGAAATTAGCAACTTATGATGCTTAATGAATGACATGTCCATTTCCAATAACAATATGATTTGTAACAAAATAGTGTTCGATCATCAGCAAGAAAGTTGAAACACTAAAATCATCTTAGGTGTGAAAGCATAAACAGAGATGGATAACATAAGAAAGCATACCAGAATAGAATCAAATACAGGCAAGAAATCTACTTGGTGGGTCACCAAAAGAACAGTCTTGTCTGATAGAGCTCCCATGACATATTCCTGTGACAAATAAAGTTTTTAAAACAATCTATGATAGATATTGCAATTCAAAACTGTAGTTTGACACTTACATTAAAGAGACTTGTTGCTGTGTGGGCGTCCACAGCGCTGAAAGGATCATCAAGTAGATAGATGTCCGCATTTTGGTATAATGCACGAGCAAGCTGAACACGCTGCTTCTGGCCACCACTAAGATTTACACCCCTCTCCCCGATTTGAGTACGGTCACCATATGGCAACATTTCAAGGTCCTTTACTAAAGAACACCTCTCAAGTGTTTCTTGGTATCTTTCCCTGTCCATCGAAGACCCAAAGAGAATATTGTCTTGCACAGTTCCTGTTTGGATCCATGCATTCTGAGAAACATATGCTATTTTCCCGCAAACTTGGATCTGATGAAAATTTTAATTCAGAAAAAACAATTAATACGCTTAATTTTCTTAATTTAGCAATATAATCAAGCAAAATAACTGTAACAGCTTTGCCAATCACGACACTGTTGTCGCAGGCTATATTTTGAGGTAGTTAGAAACCATGATTATGAAGTGCACATAGCCATATTACTGCTTAACTATAGGTCAATTACGTACTGCAATTGAGTGTTAAGTTTATGAAGGTTACAAAATATTTTCCCAATTAAAAATGCTATATACAGGTATCATTATCTGGAGGAAACGAAATATATCACAAAATTTACACCTATATGATTTTATATTCCATAATGTGAAGTTTATGAAATGCATACCGTGCCTTCAGTTTTGGAACCTCTCCAAGAACTGCAGCCAACAGTGTTGACTTTCCTGATCCTACCTCACCACATATTGCAACCTTCTGTCCAGCTTTGACTACCAAGTTTATATTCTTTAGAGTTGGTTTTGACGGGTTCTCATCCCATGAGAAACTACAAGAGTTCATCACTATTGGATATTCATCCCCACACAATATTTCTTCCTAACCTGTCCACTCATCTCAGGCGCATCAAGAAACTTTGTTATCCTGGTGAAAGCAACTTTAGCTTGTATCACAACTCCAATCACATCTGGTATCTGCCTAATTGGATCTTGAACAAGGCGCAGAGTGGCCACAAATGTGAAGACGTTGCTAGCATCAAGAGGAATTTTCATAAGATAGCATGCCAGGAAGGTCGCAGCCGAAACCAAAATAGGTGATGTCCAAAACAGGAAACTGTTGTATGCTTTCCTAAGCTGGAATGCTGACAACCATTTGATTTCAATCTCCCTTAACCCCTCAATGATCTTCTTGAAATGTGTCTCCCATGCATAAAGTTTCAAGACTTTCATATGAATTAAAGACTCTGACATCGCCTTCAGTCTCACATCTTGTGCTCCCATAAGTTTACTCTGAAATTTGTGTTGCAGCCTGGCCAGTGGAGCATTGCAAGCTACAGTGACAATTATGACACCCAGTGATGCAATTGTAGCAAGACCAACTGCATTATACAAAATGACTAGAGCAATGCAAAGTTGGACACCTGTTGTCCACGTCTGATGGAACCAGTATGGGAATTCACCAATCCGGTAGGCGTCGACAGTGACATAGTTCATGATCTCGCCAGAAGAATGCTTTAGTTTTGCTGAGTTTGATAGCTTCTGTTGTTTCTTGTAGATGGCAGCTGATAGGAATGACCGCACCTGGAGTCCTAACCTCCGAGTGCGGAAATACCACTGCCTCTGTGACAAAGATTCACCACATTTACAAATGAACATTGTTAAGGCTAACACATAACCTTCATATTTAAAGGACCCTTTCCCAAGTGAAACATTGATGAATGCTTTCAAAAGCACCGGGCCTGAAGATAATGTGAGAACCTTGAGCAGTGCAAAGAGACCTGAGACCAAGATTCCACTTTTTTGACAAGAAATGATGGTCCAAAAGATTGACGGATTGCCATGTGCCTGCAACTGCTTCTTCCTGTTCAGCTTCTCCAGAAACATCAAGTACTGGCTGTATGCTCGATCTGAGGGGCCCAAAAGTGGCATGTCTTTCTCCTCAAGGGGCTTCTCATAACCCATCTTCATCATAGGATTTAGCCACCAAAATGACATCACGCTGAAAAATCCAGCTTTAGCAAATGGGGTCACATGACTCTCAGAATCAGCCCTTTCATCATCAACAGTCTCAGTGTTCAAGGGCTTATATAAAGCACTCTCAGTTCCTCCATTACCATCCTCCCTGACGTGCCATATGCCATAAACAATGAGCAGTAGTGCACCTGGTAGGTTTAGAACATCTAAACAAGTCTTCATGGTCAGTACCTTATCTGCAACCATGTGAACAACCGAGGAACAACAAATAAATCCAGCGTATATGGTCAGCAGAACTGCCCAAACGCGGACAAATTTTGTTCCAAGGAAATGTGTTCTGATGCTGAAAGCAAAACTGATGAGGATCAGAAAGAAACCCTGAGATAAGGTTGCCATCCACCAATGGGGAAGGTAAACAGAAGCAGGCTGAGTGAAGTTCCTCCCCAGCATCCACAATGCACGGCCAAGATAGATGAGACCCAAGCAGCCATTGAACACTACAGCAGCCAACTGCAGTGGCAAACTGAGAGCGACAAGCTGCTGTCCTGGTGCAGATGCCCTGCTCTTTGTAACCTTGACGAGCAGCTGGAGTGCAAGAATGATGATGATGAGAGCAGAAATGCCAATTGACAGAATATGATTCGTGCAAGTGGAGGAGTCGAATATGTCCTTCCATCCACATGAGGCTACTACGGCTTGCTTGGAGCAAAACGGGCTCCCGCAAATGTCCATCGTCCAAGAACCTGCAGAATGAATGTTAAAAAAGCAATCCCTTAGAAAATTAACGTTAAAGAATCGAGGTGGCATTCCCGTGTTGTAGGAGTTCTTATCGGTGATGTGATGAGAAAGAGGACGAACTTGTGAGGAAAGCCATGTGTCCAATCTTTACTGCACTGATGATGCGTGGGTCAGGTCCCCTTCAAACCCCTCTGTAACCATGAACACGAATCTAGTCAGAGCAAAGAACAGATTTTTTTTTTTAAAAAAATACTCATATGCATGAATGAAGAAACTTAATTTGAGGAACACAACTGATACATGGCAAAATAAATATTGTTGCGTTGAGGACGTTGGTTGTACGGTATTGGCAAGGTTCTTCATGATCAACCGTACGTGAATAATATAAATGAATAATAACTGCAATATTCTTCATGGTCTATCTATTAACATGAAAGGAAAAAAAAACAACGCATCCATCTTCTCCAAAAAAAAAAAAAAAATACCATGAATCCATCTGTGAGATCATCTAGAAACCAAACTGCCTCATCACTCATCAGCAGTAAAAGTAAAAAATGAGCAGCCAGAGGGGAAGAAAAATTCCATACAAGGATAAGAACAAAAAATGAAATCGCCTTTGTCTCCACCAAATAATCAACATAAGATCGAAAGGTGATGAAATCAGAATGGACCAGCTGCATCTGGCGCCGAACCAAAACCCCGAACACAGCGATCCCCGCCCGAACTCTCCTGAAGGAGAGCCACGGCTCCGACAAGGAGAACGATGCGAATAAAACCAAGGCGCAGCAAGAGAAGCAGCAGCAGCAGAGAGACCGATCACTGAACCTTGGTCCACACCCAGCGCGGCGTTTATCCCATCAACCAAGCGCAAGCGGCACGTCTCAGCTCTGCGTGTTCGTCGTCCTCGTGCGCAATGATGCACCGCCACCAGTCGCCGTCGTCTCGCCGATCCGATCGAGGCTCTCTCCCGGACGAGACTCCCACTGGGGCTTTTACAGTAAGTCTGCTGGCTGTGGTTGGTCTGCAGACGCCTCTCACGAGAAAGAAGAAGGGGCATGGAGCGCCTCCGTCATTGCTCACGTCGCCGTCGCGGGGCAGGTCCTGTTGTTACTTTACTGGTGTGGCCGATGCCCGATGCCGACGTGCTTGCCAGTGGTAGCGATGCAGGCGTAGCAGCGGCGCGTGTGGACAAGCGCAATTACGAGGAACTGCTAGGGGATGGACAGAGCTACATGCATGGTGCAGTACTGCAGTGCAGTCTTTTTAAAGATCGTGTACTGTTCTCCTATGCTACGGTACAAGGTCCCGAAACAGAAATAGAAAATGATGATAATGACAGCTTGTTCTAAAACATGTTTGATGTATTCTTATTCCAAATTAATATTTTAACTTTACAGTATAACTTTATCTTTTTTCCCCGATACATCTCCATTTCTACTTTTTTTTTTTTTTTTTTTTGAAAGATCCGAACGAATTGTTCGCTTTCAGATTAATAAGTAGAAGAGAATTGACCCAGTTTATGAGGGAAACCGGCCCAAAACCAACGCGATACAACGAGAGAGAACGACAACCCAAGAAAAAGAAGTCCGGAGCACCCAAGACCAAGAGGGTCATCGTTGCCCAAAGACAAGCCTAGAGCAAGCGCAGCTTCGACTTCCGGCCATGGCCCCACTCACAGATCCTAGCCGCCGATACCACAGCGACGCCTTCAAGAAGGTGACGACGTTCAAAAACGCCGCCTTTCGTCCCACGGACCGGGTTCTCACCCGTGGAAGAATAAGGGATGCGAAAACGGAGAACAAGCGTCGCCGTCGCCGCTTTCGCCCCAAGATTAAATCGGGCGTCTGAGATTCCGGTTGCTTGACACCACCGCCGTTGTTGTTGCCGTGCAAGGAACCTCACCAATGGGGCATCGACGCAGTGGAACCGCACCAGCCGCGCAGAGCTATCGCCACCCCCATTGGCAAGGCGACAACCGAAGAAAACACACACACACAACACGCGCCCACCGCCGACACCAACGCCGATGCCTTCATCTTGAGTAGCAACGTTCGGCGGCCATGATGCCTAAGGCCATCGGGGAGGGACGGCATAAGAGAGAGGCCGGCCCTCAACGCGCAAGCCACCCGCGGACGCCACCGGCGCCACATCAGCACCACCGCAAAGACGAAGGCGGACTCCGCCCATCCGGACAATCTGGGGCGCCCGCCCATGGACCACACCATCCACAAGGAGGAGCTTGCACGACGAAGATGGTCACTTTGCCGACGTTGGCGCCGCCCCCAAGCAGGAAGGAGGCTCAGCACCGCCGCCCCAAGCCCAAGGAGGCCCAGCCGGTCGCACGGGCGTGAGTGGACCTCGGTCGAAGCGCCGCCCCTCCATGCCGACCACGGCGCCGCCCGGAATGCAGCAGCGGATCCGGCCGCCGGGGGCCGGATCCGCCCGCCCGCCGCGTGGGCGGATCGGCGGCCGTCGAGAAAGGATGACAAGAGGGGTTGAAGAGAACGTCCCGCTGTCATCCCCGCCGCGGCCTCGGCTCGCGCCGCACGCCGCAGCCTGGCGGGCGACTTTCCAAGACGGGCGGCGCCACGCCGCGCAGCTCCATGCGGCAGGGGGGAGAAGCGCCCGCCGCCGCCATCCCGGGGCCGTAGCGGGCATTTGCGGCGGCAGCCGGCTCCGCAGCCGCGCCGGGGGGAAGGGGAGGCGAGGGAGGCGGGTGCGGCGGTTAGGGTTCCGCCCGGCCGCCCTTGTGGAGGGCGACGCGAGCGGCCCGCGGCTTCTGTTGCGTTCCATTTCTACTCTTGAGAGGTGCTTTTAGCTACCGTGTTAGTTTCCGTGAGAGTGTGCGTGTCTCCAATGGTGTCTCAAAAGCCAGCGATCACACACTTCAGCGTAAAATGTGTGTATGCTTCTCTTCTCTTCTCTCGTCTTTGTTCTAATATATGACTCAAACTTCGCTTTGTTAATTGTATAACTTTTTTAAAATAAAAGTTGAAAAAAGACAACATATTACTTGTCTAAATCGTCTACAGTAGTTGTTGGGCGTGTTGTGTTGCCGATGCAAGTGCGACAATGGGGATCTACAGTGGAACCACTGCACACCCTAAATCTTTTTTAAAAAACACACACACACAACAACTGTAGAAACAAAATAAATCTACTGTAGTATTATGGATGTAAGCATCTCGACGGAGGCCTCAACTCAAATCTCCACAGCACAGCACTACTAGTGAAAGCAATAGCCAACAAAAACAGAAACGCATGCGTGATCGAGAAAGGACTCTCACCTTGCCATGACTCTCGATCAGTGGATCGATCGAATCGAATCAGCGAAGTTGGATCGGAATGCAGCAGAGAAGTGGAAGCGATCCGCCCGCCGCCGATGCGCGCAGAGGAGGCTGCGGCGTGGCGGCAAGACGAGAGACACCGAACCACTGAAACAGGACAGTCGGCGGCGGCGCTGCAAGGTCCGGTCCAGGTGGAGTTGAGGGAAGTGAGTAGGCAGGCGGAGATTTCTAGCGACCTCGTTGGACACGAACGAACGCCGATTTAGCGCCGCCGCCGCCACCGGATTGGCGAGCGAGTCGATAGATGGTAGTAAATCGGCGTCCACGAAACGCGCCGCTCGCTGGCCGTCTTGTAGTTTTTTTGCCTTTTTGGTAGGTGAGCCGGGTGGGTGCGTGAGCCGTGCGTGACCCCGTGACCCTGAGCGGCCCTCGCGTGCTCTGCTCTGCTCGCCGGGGCAATTTGCGTACCGGACGG
The DNA here is from genome assembly GCA_015847255.1 of Hyparrhenia diplandra. Classification (NCBI taxonomy): domain Eukaryota; kingdom Viridiplantae; phylum Streptophyta; class Magnoliopsida; order Poales; family Poaceae; genus Hyparrhenia; species Hyparrhenia diplandra. The sequence continues at coordinate 114,280 of JADLZK010009806.1, forward strand.
TCAAAGCCCTGCCCTGCAGGCTGCAGCACCCAGTCCAAATTCCAAAACCCCCCGGCCCGGATGGTTAGTTGCCTGCGCCACCGCGTGCGTGCGGGGGTAGCTGGTTCAGCTGCTGCTGCAACGCGTGCGTGCGCCGCCCCTCGAATCGTGCACGTTGCGGTCCACATTTTTTGATCTCTGGTTGTGGCACACAGTTTGGTGCTGTGAGTGACTGGGACGCCGCTACAGAAGATGCTGAACTCACTGATTGGCACACAAAGTAACTTTACATGAGCGACAAAAAAAAACACTTTAAACATGAGATAGGGCAGGCAGGAACTTTTGTGCGTTCATGGTCCAGCTCCAGCCGCAGCCGCGTCAGCATCAGTGTGGGATTAATTTCTCCTCAGTTTCGATCCTCCACTCTAACGTGCCGATCCTCCACTCCACTCTAACGGATCACCATCGACGCATGTTCAAGCGTGCCAAGTAGTCGTTACCGGCCGGCCTTGAAATTTTGCACGCGGCTTTAGTCGGAGATGCACATGGAGACGTGGAACAACTACACACACACGATGATAATGCACTGAATGCATCTACCCCTGCCTCATGCACTGAATAATCATCGCCGTCGCTTTCACTTCACCAGTGCTGGGGGCCATCCGTTGTTAATAATGGACGAATCAGACCGGCACTGTCGCCGTCGCCGTCGCCGTCCCACGAGGTCCGACCTGTCCCCAGAATCTGCCACCACCGCGCCTGCATGTGACGACGATACTCTTGGCGCAGAGCAACAACGTCTTCCTACTGGTGCCGAGCGGCTGCGGACCTTCGCGATCCGTACGTCGTCACCGCTCATCACGACATCACGTGGTGCCGTCGTCGTCGTCGGCGTCGTCGATACATACACCGGCCGCGGCGCGAAAGGAACGCGGCCACACGCGCGAGTTGCACGCGGCCGATCCGATCCGTCGACGCACCTGATCGAGCACGCACCCTGAACCTAACCTGCCAACAAGAGAGTTCTTTGACAGGAAGGCGTACGTGTACAAGCAGATCGAACGGCAGAAGCTCACAACAAGTATTCATTCAGCCATTAGAAGTTGGTTAGGTGTCATTTCGCCAGGTCCAACAAAAGGATAAAAATGCTTTTTAATGGGGCCATGGGGGGTGGCTTCTCTCTTTTGGACTGTGCATATGGCTACGTCAAAGGATAGAAAGTGTCTACGTAGCAATCGAGTGTCTTTTGGAGCTTCTGACACTCGGTTGTTGGACCAGGCATAAAGACCCCGATAAGACAGAGTACTGAAAACAAGAGTGTTACGGCAACAATAAACACACGGTTTTTGTATCCTCTGATCGTAATCTGATGGTCAGATGTAGAAGTGATGTACACCGGGAGATATGTACCAAATCTGACATAGAGTATGCATTATCTGACATATAAATAGAAACCAAATCTGACATCAATTATTTAAATAAGACAAAGTAGGTCAAATTTTTCCAAACCACGGAGGACAACACATATATACATATATATATTTTAGAACACTAACAACACACTCACTCCTGGTCGTCACAACACACTCACTCCTCGTCGCGCGGCCAGCATGCAACCGGTTCAACTTCTCAGTTCGCTTTGGGCTTTTCTCAAAAAATATTTGCTTTGGGCTGGCTTGGTTGTCGGGCTGACCTTGCCTCCCTGTGAGTAGTAGGAAGATGAGAACCGAACAAATGAAGCCCTCCCCCAAATGAAGCCCATTAGTCCAGTCGTGAAGCCCATTAGTCCAGTCGGACAAGTCCAAAATCTTCCGCTATTGTGTTTCTGACCTGTCCGTTTGGCTTTTCTCCGTCCCTTCGACTTGGATGGTCTATGCTTTTCTGTTTTGATCAGCTCTGTTTTCGTCACAGAAACCTATTTTGTTGTAGTAGAAAATACTAAGAGGAAATGACGTTCTAGCTTATAAAGAAAGAAAAAAAGTGCAACAAGGCGCGTTTCATATCTTCCTTGCCTTTCTAGTAGTACGCTATGACGTTGTGTGCTGCATTTCTTTTTTTTTTAAAAAAAAAAAAGAACCGATAAGTTGACTGGCGGTCTATGTATTGATAGAGAAGATGAACAAACAAAACATTATAACACAAGAACACCACCACACAACTACACCGACAATAAAAAAAACTACAGCAAGCTATGAACCCTGCACCGGCAACAAGGGACACCAAACCAACTGTAGCAACACCCATGCTGGGAAGGAGTCCTCCAAAGCTATGCCTCCATGGAGGAAACAACGTCCTCGGACTATACCAAGCAACAGCCCGGCCCGGCCCGACATGGCACGGGCCTGTTTGGCCCACGTGCCGTCAGGCCGTGCCTCCACAGGACTCCGGGCCTAGCAAACAGCGCAGGCCACTTTCCGTGCCGGGCTGGCCCGTAAAGCACCTGGCCTAAAAGCGCAACGGGCCAGCCCAATGCCCATAGTGAGAGAAGGGGAAAGGAGATGTTGCTGTCGGAGCTGCTTACTGAAGCGGAGGGCGGGCGGGATGGAGTGTCCGGCGGTGGACGCCGGCCTAGACCTAGTGGGCGCGGTCGACGGTCGGCCTAGACATGGTGCGCCGGGCGGCCGGGCGGCCAGACTTGGTGGGCACGCAGCGGCCGGCTTCCTGGCCGGGCGGCGACAACGGAACCTAGATGCGCGAGCGGCGAGCCCCCGGCGGCCGGGCGGAGGCGTGAGGCCACGCAGCCACCCACGAGGTCTCACGCGTGCGTGAGAGAATGAGTGAGCGGCGGCGATGGGCGAGGGTGAGAGGGGTTCAGTGCAAGTGGTGTTAGGGTTAGGGAGGTCGTGGTGTTGGGCTTTGCTCGTTGGGCTTACTCATTGGGCTGAGGTTGGACTGTTGGAGTGGGATTATTAAAAGGCTTTTCTACCAACCGGGCCGTCACCGTGCTTTCTCTAAAAATTGTGCCGGACCGTGCGTGCCAGTCCACGTGCCTTGGGGTCTGCCGGCACCGGCCTGAACACGAATTTGACCATGCAGGGTTGTGTTTGGGCCGGGCCGATTTTACGTGTTGCGGGCTGTGCCACTGTGCTTGGGACCAAATGCTCATATATATACTCCCTCCGTCCCTTTTTGTTTGTCTCTAGAGAAGCGTGTTTGTGAGAGAAATACGGTTCTCTATAGATAAACATTTAGGGACGGAGGGAGTACCTCAGACGTCGCCACCGCTGAACGGAAAAATTCATTCGAGGTTTTTCATCCGAAGACTCCTCGGAAGTTGCGTGACGCTTCCGTCGACAAAGGTGACAACAGGCGCACGGATTAATTGCCTGATAGACATCGCAAGTCACTGTATACAAGAGTAAATTTCGCAGCTTTGATTCACACATGATGACTTTTGGTACATCCTGATGCACAGAGTCTATCTTACGGTAGAGACAACGCAAGTCACTGTAGGCGTAAAAAAAACGCAAGTCACTGTAGACATGATGGTTTTAATTGCCTTATAGACATCGCAACTTTTCAAACACATTCAGTGAGTGGAGCAGGGCGTTTTGACTCCTTCGTTCCGTTCCGTCATTTGTTCTATATGATTTGTTCTGGAAAATATCCAAATGTGTCACTGTTACGTACTATTATGCTAAGATCTTGATCGCTCGAGTTGACCACAAAATCAAGTGATATATTCATAAATAACCCGGTGGCATCAGTGTTTTCTCCACTTGTATAATCATCGCATGCAGGTAGCAACTCGAGGCCTGCGCTCGGCTGCTCCAAGCTGATCACTCGCTCGCCCCACTTCGACCGACGATCGACCACCATGGCCGAGGAGGTTTCATCACCGAACGTGGGGGGCGGCGGGGAAGCCGTGGACGACGGCACGCCCACGGTCGTCGACGGCTCCGCCGCGGCTACGGCTACTACCGAGAAGGAAGTGGAAGAGGACAGGGAGAAGTGGTTCATCGACATGCGAGGCTGGATTATGGTGCTCGCCGTGCAGGTCGCCTCCTTCACTTACCAGGCTGGACTCAACACGCCCGCTGGCTTCTCCGACTCCGAGACCAACAACAACAGCACCTGCAGCTGCAGCAACCAGAATAAAGAGTCCACCGACTCCTTTCGGTAACTACACACTCTCCTCCATTCACACTATACTCTATATAAGAGCAAGTCCACAAGGAGCTATTATATCATACATTTTTTTTTTGTTTTTTTAAGAGTGAGAGATGACAAGAGCTTTGTCATTAGATTATATTAAAAAAAAAAAAAGAAACCAAAGCTAAAAAAATACCAGGTCCTGCCAAACCCAGCTATCCAACTAAGAGCATGTCAAGAGTTTCCGGTACTCATTTCTTGTCATGATTTTTAGCACGATTGAAGAAAATACGCTCTCCAATAACTCTAAATGCTAAGCACTTGGGAAAATTGACCAACAATGTGAAAATATATACACCATGTGAAAATATATACATACTTATATCGGTCAACCAATCCAATCTGAGGTGGAAGGACGTGAGGAGGAATAAAAAGGACAAAGTTTCCAATGCAAATTTACAAGAGAGAAAGGAAGTATAAGAGTGGTTGTGTAATTTTTAAATAGTCTAGGATTCCTAAGGCAAAACTGACTCTTTAGGAGTCAAATTTTGGAAATTGTTAGAGAAACCCAACTTTTTAGTCACTTCGAAAACTCATTTTTGTTAAGTGATTTTTTAAAAACTATTGGAAATACTCTAAGGCAAAAAATAAACTAGACTCTAACTACTTGGTAAACGAGACTTGGCCTAAGAACTAGGACAACCAACATACTCCCTCAGTTCCAAAAAGAATGGAACCATGGGATTCGTGACCGTTAAATTTATAAAAGTTTGACCAAGTTTATAGTGATTACTATTAACATTTATGTCTCAAACAAGATCTATTACTTAAAATATATTACATTATTAATTAATCCATTGATACTTATTTTGTATTATAAATGTTAATACTTTTTTACATAATTTTGGTCAAAGTTGAAAGTAGTTAACTCCTCGAGAATCGAGAATTGTAATCTTGTTGGGATGAAGGAGTAACAACTAAAGGCCTATACTTTTGATCCGAGGGATATCCTACTCTTGAAGGCCTTTTTTTAATCTAATCTAGCAATTACCCTCAAATCGGGACCTTAAATCTACTCTAGTAGAATTACATAATAGATCGGTTCATTATCCGATCATGTTTCAATCAATTGAGTTTTGGGTGGCGCATGAGAGGAGGGTCAAGTTTTGGGTGGCGCAGGAGAGGAGGGTCCGGGGAGCAGGGAGGAGCACCGAAGACGGCATAAGAAGGGTGGGACCCTCAAATCGATTCCATTCCCGTAGACACTAGCATATGTTACCCACTTGCCATTTAGCCATATCCACTATGTCCGTCCAATGGATTATATTGAATTGTTTGGATACTTGAGAGGAGGAGGTGGGAAAGAAGGAGCACCGAAGATGCATGCGGTGGATGAAAAGCACCAGATGACATGAGGAGGGAAGCCGCGACAAGATTGAGTGCCTCCGCGAGCCGGGGTTGGGACGACGCGAAGAGGGAAATAGGGCGGCGATGTGAGAGTGGCAAAAAAAAATAACCACACGAGTGAGTTGGCGTAGAAAAAAAAGTTATACCGAATGAAAAGTAGGGAGGTCATACGCACTATTGAGACTATTAGGAACCTTTTGGGTTAAGCTTTTTTTTCCCTAACACCAAAGATAATTGCTTGTTTGGCCCTGAAAAAACTCCATCTTACTTATTTGGCCTCTTTTTCTTTGAACTTGCCTATTTGGCCTCGAAATAAAACTTTCTTGCTCTCTTGGCCTTCTGTTAGAATTTTGGGCTGAGTCAGTTAGGTCAACCAGTCCACCACACGCGAAATGTCAAAAATACCCTTACCACCTCATCCTCACTCTCCCAGACCCGGAGCGCTCCCACCCAGACCCGAACCCACTCCCGCTGGTTTCCCGATAGAAAAAAAAAAAAAAAAAAAAACAGAATGGAGCCGCCGCCGCTGCCCAGGGCCGACGAGGCAGGCGCCGCCGGCAGCCTAGCCGGCGAGGAGGAGGCCCCGCGCGCCCCGCAACCTGTTGATCCGCCGCCACCCAGGGCTGACGGGGAGGCGCCGCCGGCGAGCAGGCCACGCGCGCCCCGGCACCTGAAGACCCGCGCGCTTCCAGTTGCTCGCCCGTGGGGACGACGACGCCGCGGTCCGCGGCGGCGGCGGCCGACGCGCGTGGAGAGGCCTGCTCCGTCGGCTAGTGCGGCTGCAGCAGCGCCTGCAGGGCGCCCGTCGCGGCCACCTTCAAGTACAACGCCGACAACTACGCCAAGAACTTTGACGACTGCCGCTGGCACCAGCACCCCCGCGCCGCAGCCGCTGCTGGTTGCCCCTCGCGTCGCCGTTGTCGAGCCGGCGCCCCATTGATCATCAGTCCACTGGAGAGAGCTAGCTAGCTTCTAGCTGTATCAGTAGATTCTTGCTTATCTTTTCCAGCACTTGTTTGTTTTTGGTTAGTTGAGTTGTAGCTGTTGATCTTGATTGAAACGGTGGTTGCAACGCCGGTGTCGAGGATTATGGATGGCTTCATCACCATGCCGTTGCTTCTTGGTTGTATAGAGGATTGGAGATGTCTGAAACAGAGTTCGTTCTTGGTAGAACTCCTTGTATGCGTGCGTCCCACCCCTCGATCTCGATTTGGCTTGTGTTCATGACTACTTGTTGTGAATCGTATGAACTGATGATCCGAGTTCTTTATTAAAAAAAATCAGCCCCACTGTCATAGAAAGGAGCATTGAAGCACTCATCATCACTCACTAATATCCACTCAAAATATACCATAAACAAATAAAACTTTATTTTTTTAATTTTTTTCGGACAGGGGTAAAATGGATATTTTAGGTGCCACTTCACACCGTTAACTTGCTGATTCTAACAGAAGGCCAAAAGAGTTAGAAAGTTTCATTTCGAGGCCACATAGACAAGCATAAAAAAAAAAAAAAAGAGGCTAAATAAGCAAGATGAAGTAGATGTCTTATCTAGCGTCCCTGAGTTCGTTAGGCTGTTGATCGATCAATCCTCTCCAATTACATTTCTTAGTTCCGCAGGTACAAGGTGTTCTTCTACTCCAACACGACGGCGTTCTTGACGTCATTCGCGATCATCATCCTGCTGATGAACAGGTCCTTCTACAAATCTTTGAAAAAGGTGACGGTGCTGGAGATCATCGTGGTGCTCGACATGATAGGGCTAATGGCCGCCTACTGGGCGGGGAGCACGAGCAAGAGCCAGACCAACATGTTCGCCCTCGTGGTCACCGCGCTTGTGCTCTTCGTCATCTACGTCGTCTACACGGTGCAGCTCGTACAGAAGCTCCACCTAGTGCCGCTCGTACGCAAGCTATGGGGCCTCTTTGCCGCCGCCGTCTGGCGCCGCATGCCTACACCCGAGCCGAACCTGCAGAACATCGTCATCAACGACGGTACACGGGCGCCCCCGACGGTGGACATCGGCCGGACCAAGCCGGAGCTGCGCCGCCGCGATAGCCGACTGTTGCAACGGACACCAGGGAAGTCAACTATGTTGTCTACTTAGTTCGCCTCTGGCAGGTGACAGCTCACAGTCACGTACTCTCTTGCTTTCGTTTCAAGTTTCAATCTGAAATGGACGTGTATGAAATAAGTCAAGAACCTGGTCTATTCGGGCGTGTAATTACTTATATGGAATCATAATTATGACCATACATAGTGATTCTGAGTTCGCTTGAGCTTATCAGCCAGTGATATAATATTTTTATTTCATAAAATCAACATTAGTCGGCTTACGAGCCGCGGGAGGTTAGTATATATATATATATAGCTACAGATGGTACTGTAGGGAAATTTATGGCAGCTTCACCAGGTTGCCTATAGGCTATCACTCTATCAGTACTAAACTCAGTTGATCCCAGCAGCCTGTTATCCTCTTTGTCACAAGCTGAGTCCATGCCTTGGGACGCAGAGGAACTTGACCCTGGCCATCAAGTAATACCTATAAACAATATCTTGGTCAGCTACAAACCAATGCCAGGAACTGGATGGAACACAGAGACCAAGAGGACGATCATTTCCATGCTTTATCTGTTCATCACACGCAAAACATTGTTCAACAAAATTTCCACCATCCTGTTTGAAGCCCTTCCAAGCAAAAAATGTGCTCTGGTCTGCACCACGGACGCGGCCGGAGGAGATGCCAAACCAAATCGGTGCAATGTGGTCTAGCCTACTGTTTTTCCAAAAATCTATGCGGCCAAGTAGCCAGTTGCCACGAAGTTTCCAAGTCGATGATGCGGCGAAGATGCCTGGCTCGATCGGTCTTGCCAGCACGCGGTGTCAGAGTCACGTACAGAGAAAGGCAATTCCCTTCCACTATCCCGTCAGCATCTTGACCCGATCCTGACACGCGGCCGCGCGCGGCGAGCCGGTGACGCTCGCTTGATCAGGCCAAGGTCCCTGTCGCTGTAGCTTCTGGTGCTCGACGCCGCGTCGCGGCCTCTCAAATGGCGCGCCTGAAGCTCCCCACCGTCCCCTCCGTACTGCTCGTCGCTGTCGTCCTCGCCACGGCAGAACCGGGGATCGCCTCCAAGCCGGAGCCGCACACCACCCCGACGCGCTTTCCGCCGCTGCTGGACTGCGGCCCGGCGCCACCGGTGGTGCCAGCAGGCGAGACCGACGGCTTCCGCGCCAACGTCCTCTACCTCCTCCGCGACATCCCCTCCGCCGCCGCGGCCGTTCCCGAGGGCTTTGCCACGGCCACAACGCGGTCGGGCAGGACAGTCCGCGACCGTGCCTTCGCGCGCGGCTTCTGCTTCGGCGGCGCAAACAACTCCTCCGCCGCCGCCCGCTGCCGCGCGTGCCTGTCTGCCGCGGCGAGGGACGCCATAGCTGATGACGGCTGCGGCGTCAGCCGCCGCGCCGGCGTCTGGCGGGCGGGGTGCTTCCTCAGCTACTCAGACACCGAGACCTTGACGCACCGCGAGGACGCCTTCTTTGGATGGTTCTACGCCACGACGGCTGCGACGCTCGAGGATGGCGTGTGCGTGGGCGACGACTGCGATCGGTGCTTCAGGGACGCCGCGCGCGCGTGCGGCGGTGACGCTGCCGTGGCTGGTGAGGATGCGGAGAGAGGTGATCGTGGTCGGCTACAGTTGCTGCCTGCGCGTCCAGTCATACGTTCCGCCGATCGAAGGTGAGTTGTCTCACACGATCTCCCCCTCAAATCAATCCTTGCAAAATCTTATGGCAGAAGCGGGACAAGCGTCACGAAATAGCGCATTTTTCAAATCACAACAACCTGCTTCTGCTTAATGAAATAGCGCATTTTCTGATGGAAACCTGACTATGCCTGGCACTGGCAGCAGTAATGGATGCTCGGGGCTTTCTCTTTTCTCTCATGATTTGGTTGACGATTACGGCTGAAACGATACTTGTGATGGGACTGCTCCGCGGGATCATCACTACTGTACGAGGTATGATTTATCTTGCACTCTCAGTGATCCTGTTTTTCTTTGAACTTTACGTAATTCTGGCTTGATATAAGCAATGACTGGCATAATATGTGGTTTAGTTTCCATTCAGAAAATGATCATGTTGTAATTCTTTTATTTTCTATATGCTCCAATACTTTGATTGACGTTAGGATATATATTTAGATTATTCATGGGACTAACAACTGGTCGTCTAATTTTTTAGTCAAAGATCCAAACATATGGACTAAAGGATTGACCAATTTTAATCAAATCCTAACTACTATTTTCCATCTAGGTTAAACTGACAAGGACTAATAGCAACATATGAGTCTACTAATGAGTCAATACTGTCGCCGCCGCTTGGTCCCGCTCCTCCTTTTCTCCCGTGATCTCAACGGAGATGAGGGGGAGCGGGGATCCACCCTCGTTTTGATCTATTAGTTTAACTAGTAGCAGGGCGCGCGCTTCCGCGCGCCCGTGCAGACAAAAGTTTTGGGGAACCAGGGATGAATATAACATAGAACATATAACATGCTAGCAAGTGTAAAGCAATGGGCTGAAATCATGTACCATGGAAAATCAATTGCACTAAACCTGGGCAATTAACAAGCTGCCCATCTGAATAAAAATTGTCTGCAGAGCTGATGGTAGGTAAAAACAATCTTGTCATATTCCAGGTAACAAAGTTCATAGCTATATTTAAGAACGAAGCTAATCCATAGCTTTAGCTCAGGAATGCAAAACTTCATAGCCATATTTCAGAACGAAGCACTGTGAGACACTCTTGTGATGTTATGCTTTCTTCTGATCTTATGCTTTGCTCATGTGAAACTCTGAACAATGTATTTTCATTGCATCTGCAATGGAAATGGGGGAACGTTGCACGCGTCAAAAAAAAATACAGAACGAAGTGAATCCATAGCTTTATCTCACAAATGGAAAATAATGAGGTACCCTGATATTTGCAGCTTGAGGAAGTAATAATTACCTTGATACGCAGCCCAGCTGCCTTTATAATTTTGCACACCACAATAGTTGGGAGCAGCGCTCAGGCCATTGCGCCGGGGGAGTTATTCCTATAGCTTATTGCAATCAGACACGTGACACTTGGCTTCATCTAAACGCAACAACACTGTGATGTTTAGCAGCAGTCATCCTCAAGGCGAGTAGAAATCTTAATATCAGGAGCAATCTTTGTTTTTTTGCTTACAAAGTTTAAAGTTCCTCTTTTTACCTTTGAGATTCAGAAAGTCCTCAAAGGCATTGGCTGTTATTTAAATCATGGTCACAGGAAGCAGTCAAAATGGTGCAGTGTCGTACCATCTACATTGCTTTCACTTCTTTTTTTTCCTTGGTATTTCACCTTTTAAATTGCAAAACGATTTCAAATAATCAGCTCAGAGCATGCACAAAGACATAATATTTGATGATGGCTACATTCTTCTTTGACCTAGAGCAAATTCTACATCTTGTACATGACTACAGTAACCTTTAGTTTACAATTTTGATAGGGTTGAAAGAGATTCAGATTATCCACAATGGCAGTCACAGATCCATCGTACACCAACAACCAATAAGATCATCAAACAAACCATGCTTAAAGTCAATTTTGCTACGACTTAGCATAAATAAAAGCTCATATGAGCACTTGGTACAATGTTACAAAATGAAAAGCTAAAGTAAAAAAACCAAGGTGAAACTATGGATAAAAAGATACATCTAGTAACTATAGCAACCCATCTAAAACGTGTTGTGTTCCATCTAGCAACTCACCTAGCTGCACACCTGAACAACATATTTGAACCACCAAGCTTGCTTCCATCATCAGCCAGCCATTGGATTAGTAAGGCATTAATCTTAGGTGCCAACCTACAATAATCAGTTTACAGAAAGTAAGAACTAAGAGCAATTAAGCTACACATTTAGGTATTTGACACGAGGTAGTTCACCACCGTTGCATGAATTGTGCAAATTTGGAATTGAATGAAAGCGAGTCAAAATAGAACAAGACTTGGATGCAGTTACCTATCTGATGAAAGCAATACTTGGTGAAGGCATGCTGCCGCCAATTACATTGCAGAACAAAAATCAAGCATAGACAACGTTGCTTAACTCAGGGCTAGCTATCATCTTAGTGACTGGATGAAAATGTGCAAACATTAGTAATTGGACATTGAACCGAAGACAAGGTTGAAGTTTATACAAAACTTATCCACAGTGTGAGTAGTATTTCCTTGGGGGTGCAGCAAGTAAAAAGGCTATAAAGGAAATAGCACTTTTCAAGTACCTTCTTGGCGTACATATGTCGATCAAATTGGTCTGGTCAGTGAGCAGTCTGTGTCAGCACAGAAAGTTTCCTTTAAGATTCTATCATTCAGCAAGTTCATTGGGTGAATCTTGATTTTATCATCCTTCAGTGGCACAGCCACCAGCATAGCGCCCCTAGCCCCCAACTCTGGATTGACAACAGAGCTGTTAAAGTTAAGTCTAAATAGCATACATAAATGAAAGAAACTAAACTCATGTGCATTCAGGTTTACAACAGGATCGCATTCTAATGGTTGGATCATAGCATGTTGATGTTAAATACAAAACTATGATCTGACAAGAATTTGTTTCGAACAGTGGGTATAAATCTTTTTTTTTTTTTGTTTGCAAATCAGAGTACAAATTAGGTAACAATAGGGATCACTGGAGAACAGATGGCGTGAAAGATGCATTCGTGCATACTCTAGCCTGAGAACCGAAACGTTTAAACATCAAAGACTGAAAGGCTATACATAAAAACAAAAAAGAAAATATATTAGAAGGCTTTAAAAAGATGACACAGGTACACTGTCAAGGGGGCATCTCTGTACGCTTAGACAACTGAGCATAGCATTCAGTACATGCAGATTAAGTCCACACATAGGACAGATATCTAGAGAAACTGATAACTGCTGCAAGGACAGGGCAATTGTAATTGGAAAACAATACCTTAATAAGAAGTTGTTGTACACTAAAGGCAAATAAATAGGAGAGCCTTTAAATTTATTATCTTTATTATTAGGCTCCATCATAAAACTGGTGCATACTTTGCAAAAAGAACCATTGGAAGAAAGAAAAGAGAGGCTATTTGTGAATTTATTTGGAAGTCTGTAACTGCAAGCACTGGAAACAAATTGTGGTGGGAACCTATATCTCTGCGATAGATCGTTGTGCCTTTGTTCAAATTTATAGATTGTCAACAAAAGGAAATGGAAATATGACTATCACTGAATTTGGAAGGCTGTATGCAAAAATGATACTAAAGACAACTCATTCTTATGCCCAATCGAGCACCTGAAGCTTTCTCAGTATTAGTGAAAATTGAAGGTAAAAAGGCACGCAAAGTTAGCAGACTAAGGCAATTAGAGGCGCATTACCTGTACTGTAGCAGCCGAGCACAAGGTGCAAAACTTTGAAGGGAAAAAAATATGTTTCAGATGAAAGACTTGTCAATATAGAGGCCTAAAATACTTAAGCATTGGTTTAAGAAAAGTGAGATAAAATGGCAAAATGAAGACTGGTTGTTCGATTGCCACACAAATGAGCTAGAAAGAGTTTTTTCAGAAAAAGTAATGGAACACACAAAGAAATTGCTTCACTAACTTTGATTGAGGTGAAAGCAACAGACCAATAGTGGAGGGACCGGAGGCTACATTATACATTCACTAACTTTGATTTTGTTGATTACCGCTAAAATTGAATGGTCGAGGTGGCAATGTGTTACATAGGTATTTTATGAAACATGAAGGGCATCAAGGCTAATGGAGGACATTGTACCTTGGAAGTTACAACACTATGCTTATGCTCACTTCGTTGGGGACAGTGCTCCTTGTCCTGTATGATTTATAGAAGGGAACAGTGCTCCTTTTGCAGTATTTTTTTATTCCAATCTTTGCAAAATATAATTATTCACATTCAGAATGAATAACTGAATAAGTAGCATCTGAAATAGATTTTTAAAAAAAATACTATTCTATCTTTTGCAAAATATGAGTATTCATAGTTAGAAAGAATGAATAGAATCTAAAATAGTTGAACTCACCATTTGAAATAATAGCATACAACCATTTTGAAATAACAATGTACCACATGACCCTGCACACATATTCAAAATATTTCAAAAGTATTATAAAGAGTTGAGATAGGTTAATTTTCAGAGGCTAGCAGGCCTTAAATTGCAAAAGGAGCACTTTTCAGAGGTTAATTTTTTTGGTTTAGATGGAAGTGTGTAACATGCAGTTCCTGTTGTATAATAAGACAACATTACTTAAATAATAGTGTTTAAATAATTATAAAACTTTTGTCATTTTTAGCCACTATCATATATGAGCCATATATATAGGACTGGGGTGGAAAAAAATCAAATGAAGATAATAGAAAGTATCCTAATGGCCATAATGTCCAAAGCTACAATTCTGTAGTGTACATAATCATAAAAGAAACAAGCTTGCATGGACAAACAACCTCTTTTAATGAATCTAAGATATTACATTATTTTGTATACATCAAATCCCTCAGTAATGCCAACAATTTCATTTGTATTGCCATTGCCATTCTACAGGAAGGATCAATGTTCAGCAGGACTGCAACAAGACCATGATTTTCACTTAATTATAGAGGGCGGACAAATTAAGCATAATGAGAGGCAACATGTAGATGCAATTAATGGAGAGAAACACATACCTTCCATTTGTGGATTTTGACTTTGTTGATGCAGAATCATCTACCTGACCACCAGCACCCTATTTTCAGAAGCAGTTTGTTAAAACCATGAAAACAACCCTTTGCATGATGAAAAACGATTATTTGTGAAAATGATTGGATATGGCAAGAGCCAAAGCAAAAACTTAAAACATGCTTGACAGAAGTGCAAGGCATTATCTTTTCCTAGGTAATGATATTAGAAACTGGAAAGTGAAAAAAATTGTTTCTCTAAGTCTGAATGAGGTATACTACTGTAGCGCAGACCAAAATTTGAAGCTTCATTACCAAGTCGGCTTGCAGGGTTTAGATGGAAGTGTGTAAGAATAGTTAGGCCATATTTTGAAACTGTCTTTTCATAAGGAAGTGTGAGCATATAGCAAATTAATGGATGGAATGAAGTTATGAGAAATAGTTTGTATTCCATATTTGGGAATTCATGAAACTATGAGCAAATGTTGAAGTATTTTGATTTTGTTAAAAACAATTGTCCCAACAGTGGACTGTGGTCGCCACTGCCTCTGTACACAATGATAGAATCTATTACTAAATGAGCAGATGGATGAGGCCCTGGAGGAACGGCGTAAATCACACACTGAACTCTGACATGAGAGCTCATGTCAGGTAGGAGCTTCATTTGCAAACAAATGGGCAACACATGGTCACATGGTTTTATCAAACAGAAACTATCTTTTCCATCTCGCTATGAGATGCATTTAGAAACAGGACTACAACCTAAATCCTTTTTTTTTCCCTATGCTACATGGACACAACGTAAAAATCAAATGCATTTCTGTTTTGGCACACTAAATGGGAGAAATGTGTCATCCACCATTAGTTGAGGCAATCATGCTAAAGAGGACAAGCAACTACGCATCATCGTTTAGTTCAACTGTGCAAAGCGACCTTTCCTTTGGCTTTTGAATTTGAGAGTCACCATATTTTTTAGCATCATATGTTTTATGGGAATCTATAAATAATAATCACATAAAAAACTGTTAGAAACACCAGAACCTAGCACAATAATTCGAGACCTTGCTCATGGAAATTGTAGCAAAGCATTGTAAATTTTCTTACCTAGCACAATAATTCGAGACCTTGCTCATGGAAATTGTAGCACTGACTCATCGAAGCATTGTAAATTTTCTTACTCTCTGCAGGAGGCCAAAAAATGCTTACATTAGTAAACAGACATTGTAAGATGACTGTCAGTTTCACTTTCAGTTAGAAATTCACAAGCACTAAACAACAGCACAATGTAAGATGCCATTTTATACAAGCACTAAATTCATGTGTGCCACCAATAACTTCTGTGTTCTTTAACACTATGGCGTACATTGTTAAGTGAGGAAGGAATTTTATATGAATATAAAGAACAATTTTTTTGGGTGCGATTCAGGAATGCAGGCTAATATGAAACATAAGCACGAGGAAAAGATCCTGATCCAATGATAAAATCAGAAAGACAAAGGTGAGCCCTCAGGTTCATCCATCAGCAGCAAGAAAAAAATCTGAGCAAATCAAATGGGAGTAGGTTTATGAAATTCAGCAAAACCAAAAATGAAGATAAGGACACGACGCTCCACATCCTTAGTCCTAAATGGCAGAATATTTAGGTACATACACCAGATCCTTGAATCAGAATCACAAATCAAATATAGAAAGCCAAATTCAAAGAGGTAAATCACAAAGTAAAACAGCCCATATATGAATCCATGAACCCTGCGCAAAAAATTCTGAAATGAGACAGCCACATCAAGGGCGAGGTCTAGACATGGAGATGAGCAGACAACAAAGATGTTGCTGTGAAACAAAAAAAAAGATGAAGGGTGAGCTGGTTACTGCTGGAGATGAGCAGACAGCCAAGGGCGAGGTCTAGGCACGGAGCACCATCGCCGCCGCCGCCGCCACCAAGGAAGACGCACCTAGGGTTTCGTCGAGTGCTCGTGTACCACCGGGACGATGCAACGAGGGTTTCGTCGAGTGCTCGCGTCGCTCCGTGGCCGAGGACGGACTCCAGCGGAAGGTCGATGACGACGGCGACGGAGAGGCAGCGACCCTGGACGAGGGCGCCCAGAATGGCGGCGCAGGGCGCCCCCTCCGTAACACCGACGAGGTCGGCACGCGGAGGGGGGACGGCGAGGCGGCGGCCGGCCCGATCCAAGAGGAGCAGCACACCCAGCGCAGATCAAGAACGAGCAGCGGCGGCAACGGAAAGAACCGGAGACGAAGCAAATGAAGGCGGAGAGAGACGACGGAGGCAACGAGGAAAAAGGAGACGATTTATCGCGATCGGGCAGAAGCCGAGGTACGTACAGTAGAATCCCAGGATATATACGCAGGGAACCAGCTTCTGTTAGAAGTGACGAGAAGCTGCGAAGTAAGAGAATCTGGGAAGCGAGAAGCTCATTAGCCTAATCTAAACCGTAGACCACCAAATCTAACGAAGGTCATTATTTTTGGCGTACGTGGACAAGCGTTCCTGGCAGGAAGCCATTCCAGTTTCTAGCGTTTTTAACCTAAGAATATGCCCAAGGCCAAGCAACGGGAAAAAAAAAACTATATTATTATTATATTATGTCTAAAAGCACTTAGTTTTATAACTTGAAAATAATCTTCTTAGATTATCATCGATCTGTTTTCATATTATTTATTTATATATAACTACATATCAATTATAATATTTGTAAACATAAAAATGTATAATAAATGCGTTAGAGCTAAGAGTAGAGAATTTGGTGGCCACAATATTAAACCTTTGACCACAATAGTATAAAAATATTATCTGATCAGAAAATTTTCCATTATAAGTTTTAACTTGTGTCGATATTATGCAAGAAATTTTAAACCTTTGACCATCCACTATGAAAATCGTGAGGTCTTTGAAGATGGAAGGAGACTGGGGCGACACGTAGGTGAGGATCGTCGTTGTAGACAGAATAACGTATCAGTATCCTCTTTCGGCTGCCGATACGGTACTATTAATTTTATTTTGTCAAACACTCTCAGATGGAGAAACGACCAAAACAACAGTTGCATAGTTCAAAAATTTATGAAATTCTGTAGTTCAAAAAAAGCTTTTCCTTTTCTCCACCAATGGCAACGGGTGCAGATGAGGATGAGGAGGGGTCTGGCAGGCAAGCGGAGCGAGGAAAGAAAAATTGGGCCGTGTTTTTCTGTTGGGCTTCCCGTCACATTCAGCCCATTGTTCCTGTTGACCGTATGGTGTAGAGTCCCAGACGCCGCCGAGAGGCACATCGATTCGCCGACCGGCCGTTCCCTTGTTACCGCAACACGCAGCACGCACGCGCAGGCAGGCAGAAAAAAAGAGGGAGGCGAAATTTTCTCTCTTTATTAGTAGGTATAGATAAGGTTTTGTCGGGTTCAAGGTTCCTCCGGAGATCTAATTGAAGAGATTGACCACGGCGTAAGCGCGTCGTTAAGATCATCGATGGAGCAATGGAGCGTTTCGTTTTCTCAGCGGTGATGGTAAGACGAAGGCATCACCATTGATGGAGAATAAGGTACTCCAGCCCTTCTTTTGTCTCATTTGTGGTTCTTTGAGCCATGGCGATGGGGCTAGTGAGATTTAGTTTTCCAACGATATCTATCCGGATGTCGGTTGGACTTGTGTTCTCTCATGACGAACGACGGTGAGGGCAACGACGATGAGGTCGATGACATAATCGGCGGCGCCAATTTCATCATGTTCGCATGTGGAGTTTTTTGAAGCTTTCCTCTTTTGCAAAAGTGATGGGTATGAGGGGCGGTGGATGGTGAGATGGCCTGTTTCGTTGGATCGGAGCTTTGCGTCCCGTGGCATATCCGTTTGGGATGATGATCCTATATGGTGGAATTTATGGCTTTTTAAGGTTTCTTGTCTCCCATCAATGGTGATGGAGTAGCTTGGCTTAGTTTACTTTTGTAATGAGAGGATGTAATTTGTTTTAATATCAATGGAATTTTCCTTGTCGCAAAAAAAAAAAAAAAAAAAATACTGTCCTGTCCTCACAAACACTATCTTTTTTGTCCAATGATCCAAACAGAATGTAACAAACTACAAGACGTTTTAACTTTAGATTCATAAAATTTTTACTATTTTATCTAGTGTACATCGAAATGTATAGAAAAATCTGTGTATAGCTACATTTTTCAAAACTTCATGTGATTTGTTATAGATAGCCAACTAACACAGCTATCCAACTAACTAACCAGGCGGGACTATATATCGCAAGCTACCATCAGCATCTTCATGTGAGTAGTTTTTTTTTTTTTTTTTTTGCAGAGGATATCCCACAGCCATTACAATGAATGAGCCATGTGGAGGATTACTGGGCGATGCAGTTCGTGCAGGTTCAAACTTCACCATCATGCTGTTATAGCGCTATATCTGCTACTAACGCTATCCTTTCCATTATTGGTATCTGCTGGTATTAGTGTTAGATATGTCTTGTGCTGGGATTAGTGTTACACATGTCTTGGCTACGTCGTGATTCTCTATCTAACCTGTACCTATCCACGCGAGCCAACTTTTCCATGTCGAGGCGATCTGTTGGCTGAGAAGCAAAGATTCATCACAATCAGCCATCTCAATTGGGCCGTGGGTGATACTCGTGTTCCTTGCTACAGGTTTGGACTCAACTCCGGCTTGACACTACGGTAATGCCACGGTAGAATAATACTATATGTAGTTGAGAAAAAAAAAATGTGGCCAGAGGGAACAGCCCACCCATGTTTCAAGAAAGTCACAACATCAGTCGTGAAAAAAACACTGAACCCTGTTGCCAGCGAGGGGGGATTTTTCGGGTGCAGCACCCAGGGATCGAACCCTGGGCGGGAGCTCCCCAGCCATTACTTTCATTTTTCTAGAAGAAACGGTGATGGGCATTGGAAGCGTGCGGAAGGTATTGAACAACCCTTTTCAGCAATTGGCCCCATCCGGTCACTTGGAGAACACAAAATGGAATTGATTAAATCAAAACATAAGAGAATGAAAAATCAGCATGGATATTGTGCTGCGGATGAACACCATTTGCTTTAAAAAATCTCAGGTTTTACTAACAGAAAAAGGCGAAAACTCAACCACAAATACATAATTAAACTCCAGATACTAACTAAAATGTCTCCATTTTAATCGAAATGATTGTAGGCCGGGTGATCAATATATTTCGATACCAAGCCTTTAGTTGACGGTCGTTACGATCACCATGCTATAGTTCAGTATGAAACCTCATTCTAATGGTTCTCGCTCCATGTTCAGCCGTTCCCAAGCATAACTGTTTTTTAGAATAATGCTATAGTTTGTTGAACTTGTTTTACTTTCAGTTTGCCTTGGGCTGGCTTGGTTGTTGGGCTGACCTAGCCTATCAGGCCTGGGAGAGTTGAAATGCGAACAAGTTAAGGATTGGCAATGAAGCCCATTAGTCCAGTTGATCGGACAAGCCCAAAGTCGTCCACTCTTGCTGACTGTTTCCTGTCCTGTCCGTTGGGCTTCTCTCCATCTCTTCATGTGTGCCGCACAAGGATTATTTTACATTATTCAGTAAATTATTACTTTACTAAATTTTTACATTATTCAGCCATCCATGGGCGCCATCATAACTGAGATCAAGCATCTGATGGAGATGGAGTTTTCATCTTGTGCCATTTATAGCACATAAATTTGCTTCTCTGGGATGTAATTTACTCGGTGGTGAGCAAATCACCTATGTACCTCAAACTTTTGTGCAGGGTCATGCTAATCTAGTACTCTACTTTAAAACTTCATGTTGTCTTAATGAAAAACAGGTTATGACCTGTCCGTGAAAAAAAAAATCGACCTGGCGCAGGATACTTTTACAAAGTGACAATAGAAGCCTATTTAACAGGTGGCTACGTGTGTGTGCTTGATTGGCGAATTGTTGTCAAGAGGATGAATGGGGGCGATGGATAAACTAAACTAGTAGGAGTACTCTCAACTACAAGGGCTCGTAACAGCCCAGGGTGATGCCAAAGCAAATCGGTGCAATGTGGCCTAGCTCACTGTTTTTCCAAAAAAAAATATATATATGCGGCGAAGTACGTAGCCAGTGGCCACGAAGTTTCCAAATCGATGCGGCGAAGTGGCGACCACGCGGTGTCAGTGTCACGTACAGAAGAAAGACAGTTCGCGTGGGGTGAAGTCTGAAGCTGGAACCCGCCGTTCTGTTTTCGGATACCCTGTGCCGTCAGGTAGCTGTGCCTTGTAAGTAACTGATTGACGATGGAGTAACGGGCGTTAGAATGCCGTGTAGTATCTCGGTCAGCTCGGATGGCAATTGAACTGACGGCGTTAGAATAGCAACTGAAACTCTGAACTTCCTGTATGTCCGGTTATTTCTGAAGTCTCAAGTATCCCCTGTTCTTTTTTTAGGAATTTCGGGGGGACCAAACCAATTCCCATCTACTTTCATTTCATAGATTCCGGCAAGCCGGTGGGTGAACGGGTGCAAGACACCAATTACAAATGTGACACTTTAAGGTCAGGAGTATTCTAGCTCTACTTTCACCATCCCGTCGGAATCTTTACCCGGATCATGTTCTACTTTCGCTCCCGCTCGCTCGCTTGAAACCTTGCTTCAACAAAACAATAAGAATAGAATCAGAAACCTTGCTTTAACCCACAGCCAAACCGGCACATTACTGAGCCCAACATAGAAAACAAAAGGACCCTAAGCGCCTGTCCTCTCGTGGTTTCTCCAAACATAGGAGCTTAAGAACGGTAGAGCCAGTCCTCTTAGAATTCTACGACCTCCCTTTCACATTGTTCTCTCTTTCTCTTTAGATAACTGCAACCATTGTCTCATCCAATATGTCCCTCTCAAAATCACCTGTAAATAAAAGTTAGCAACTAAATTTTAGAATACCACATCATTTCTATTCAACCATGATACCCAACAAAAAGATGTTATTCCTACTATCATTTGATTTCTTAGGTTAGGACCAAAACCCCTTATACAAGAACCAAACATGCGAGCAGTACTCTTTGGTGGTTGAATGTTGAAAGTGATAAACAAAGAATTCCAAACAAATCTTGCCACACGGTAATCAAAAAATAAATGTTGTATATTTCCATCTAAGCCACGCATGTTACATTTAGTATCCCCTTTCCATTTCCTTTTTAATAAGTTGTCTTTTGCTAGGATTACTCCTATCTTTTTTGGTACCAAAGAAAAAAATATCTTCAAAGGCAATTTTGCTTTCCAGAAAATTTCTTTGCCTATGGTTTTCTCCATTTTCATTATCTCTATATAGAGATTGTGTTGAAAAGAGTTCATTCTTCTTTAGTTGTCGGACAAACCTATCCTTGTCATTGTTCAGGCTGAGCCAGAGGATCGTTCCAAAACCTTGTTTGGTCACAGCTATTCACCTTAAACCTCCCATGCTATGCTACACGAGTACGGGTACGGGTATCCGATACAATACGTATCAGATACGCGGATACGCATTTCCTCAAAAGAAAACCCACTAAAATGGTGTATCCGAGTATCCGTATCCATGTATCCGACGAGTATCGGATACGGATACATCAGCCCCCTTGGAGTATCCGTGTAACATAGCTCCCATGTTGCAAAAACCATCTTTTTCACCTCCATCAACCCCGACCAGAATTATGAGTCTCTTTTCTATTACCTCCATTCCAAATTATTCCAAATTATAACACTTTTTCTTTTTTTCTAGATACATTTCCTTTACTCTGTATCTAGATATAGTGTATAACTAGATCCATAATAAAGAAAATGCATTTAGAAAAAACAGAAAATCTTATAATTTGAAATAGAGAGAATACTTGCCAAACCAAATCGGTGCAATATGGGCTAGCCTTGTGTTTTTCCAAAAATCTATGCGGCGAATTAGCCGGTTGGCCACGAAGTTTCCAAATCGATGCGGCGAAGTAGCCTGCTGGCTCGATCGGACTTGCCAGCACGCAGTGTGGGTGCCAGTACACAAGAAAAGGCGGTTCGCGTGGGGTGAAGTCTGAACCTGGAAGCCGCAGTTACCTTCTGTTTTCGGATATCCTGTAGCCGTCAGTGTTTGTGTTTGTGTGTGTCCGTCATGTAGCTGTGCCTGATTGACGATGGAGTAACGGGCGTTAGAATGCCGTGTAGTGTCTCGGTCAGCTGGCAATTGAACTGACGGCGTTAGAATAGCAATCGAAACTCTGAACTGAATTCTTCCTGTGTCTCTGGTTCTTTTCTGAAGTCTGAAACCTGTTGCCGCGCGCGGTGAGCCGGTGCCGCTCGCTTGGTCAGGTAACTGTCGCGTGCTCGACGCCGCGTCGTGGCGGCCACTCAAATGGCGCGCCTGAAGCTCCCCACCATCCCCTTTGTACCGCTCGTCGTCGCTGTCATCCTCGCCACGGCAGAACCGGGGATCGCCTCCAAGCCGGAGCCGCGCACGACGCTGACCCACTTCCCGCCGCTAGTGGACTGCGGTCCGACGCCACCGGTGTCGCCAGCACCAGCTGGCGAGAGCGACGGCTTTCACGCCAACGTCCTCTCCCTGCTCCGCGACATCCCCTCCGTCGCCGCGACCGCGCCCGCGGGCTTCGTCACAGCGCGGTTTGGCAGGGCGGACCGTGGCCGCGCCTTCGCGCGCGCGCTCTGCTTCGGCGCCGCATCAAACCGCTCCTCGTCCGGCGCCGCCGCCAGCTGCCGCGCGTGCCTGTCCGCCGCCGCGAGGGACGCCAGCCGCCGCGCCGGCGTCTGGCGCGCGGGGTGCTTCCTGGGCTACGCGGACACCGACGCCTTGTCGGCTCGCGAGGACGCCTTCAGAGGATGGTTCTACGCCTACCCCGGCGACACGACGCTGGAGGATCGAGTGTGCGCGGGCGACCGCTCAGGGCCGGACTGCGATCGGTGCTTCGAGGACGCCGCGCGTGCGACGGCGGCACTGCCGTGGCTGGTGAGGATGCGGGGAGAGAAGGTGATCGTGGTCGGCTAGAGTTGCTGCCTGCGCGTCCACTTATCCGTTCTGCCGATCGCACGTGAGTTACTCCGTATCTTATTGCAAAATCGATCTTGTGCGCATTTTCTGATGAGTATGCTTGCCTGCAGCAATGTATGCTCGAAAATTTGTCCTTTATTTCACTACCGGAATAACTAGATATCCCGTGAGGAAATGTTTTCCCGTGAGCTAACAGCAAATAATCACGGAAAAACACAGATACCCCGTGAGCAGGTTTAAAACGTCACGGGAAAGAAAATACCCACGGGATAACCAATTTCCCGTGATGGAAAGCTCACGGGATATCACTCGACCATTTCCGTGAGAGGAGGCTGCCACGGAAAAAAAGACGGCCGTCGCCCCAGCCCGGCCCGCTCCGTCACTCCGTCCAATCTTTCCCGTGAGAACTCCGTCAAGCTCACGGGATACCTCTTTTCCCGTGAGCAGGCTTTCCCGTGGGCGGAACAGTGGGCCTCCGGCAAAGGGTACCCTTTCCCGTGAGCGCCACATCCGCTCACGGGAAAGACGCTCACGGGAATTTTTTTTTTTGGATTTTGATTCCCCAAACTTTTTATACACTTGTTGCACATCATATGACACTCAATATTAAAGTTTGGTGAATTATTGACTTAATTTGATATATTTAGGTAATTATTCTCTTTTATGGGAATTTATGAAATGAGGCCAAATTTGAACTACAAGTGCTTCAATTTTTTGAAAAAATTAGTAGAAAATTTATATTCCTCATACTCAACACAATGTAAGGCCTTGCATTTAAAAAAATAAACGAAATCTAGAACATCTTAATACGAAATCATGAACGTTAATCCCCGTTGTTCGAGTGGTTTAAAAATTCTAGAAAATAAACCGATGTGCAAAAAATCATGAAATTTGATAATATGTCATGATATCTTATGCCGAGGCTATGATAAAAAATTGGGAACGTTTCGCACAAGTTGGCACGTCGATGATGTTCACAAGCTCCAACATCTACGTAGAAGTTCCATGTTTGTTAAGAATGATCGGTGAGATTTCATGTGGATGTGGCGGTCAAGTTGTGGTTTTGCTCTACGAAACTTTTTCTATATGCAAATGCACTCGGATATCATGTAATGTCTACTTTCGAGATTTTTTGGATTAAATTGGTAATTATTATAATTTTTGTTGTAGTGAAGTAAATACAATTTTGAAAAAAAATAGATAGAAACACATAAAATAATGGCATTTTTTTCGCGAAAGGATCAAATATGTATGTGTGAGTATATGTGATAAGGTATTTTTAAAGTAATCTTGATCAAAGTTTGAAAATATATACGTTAGAAAAAGAAATGGGAGGAATAATTTTAATTTTCGAAATTTCTATTTCCGTGAGCGACTCACGGGAATGGCAAGCTATTTCCGTGATGGATGTCGGGGATCACGGAAATAGTCTGGTCGGTGGGACCCCGATCGTAGATGGCGGGTGTGGATATTTAAAAAAAAAAAAAACCGCTCCCGTGTTGGATATGTGTGGATCACGGGAAATAGCCGGGTCGGTGGGACCCGCAACGCAGCTGGATATTTAAAAAAAAAAAACTTCTTTCCCGTGATGGATGCGGGTGGATCACGGGGAAATAGGCGTCTTTCCCATGAGCGCCCGGATCCATCACGGGAAACCGATTTTTTTTTTTTTACAAAGTCAACACACACTCACTCTCTCACACACACTCGCTCTCCACTCTCGCACACACACACACGAACGCGCGACGCCGACGACGCCGCCGCCCCGCCCTCCACCCCCGCCCGGCCGACGCCGCCGGCGTCCCGCCCGCCCGCCCCCGCCCGGCCGCGCGCCCGCCCGCCCGCCCGGGCTGATCACCGCGCCGGCGCCCCGACGCGGCGCGCCCCGCCCGACGCCCGCCTGGACCCCGACCATGGCGGCCCGGCGCGTCGGCGCCCGGCCCCGGCCCGCCGCGCCCGGACCGGTAGCGGCCCCGCGCGCCCCTCGCCCCTGCCTGCCCCCGCCTGCGCCATGCCCCCGCGCCCCGGCCTCCGCCTGCGCCCGGGAAGGAGTAGAGGGGAGGGGAGGGAGGGGAAGGGGAGGAAGGGGAAGGGGGAAGAGGGGGGGGGGGGGGAAGGGGGGAGGAAGGAAGAGGGGAGGGGAGGAGGGGGGAAGAGGAGGGAAGGAAGAGGAGGAGGAGGGAGGGGAGGAGGGGAGGAAGGAGGGGAGGAGGAGGAGGAGGAGGAGGAGGAGGAGGAGGAAGGAAGAGGAGGAGGAAGGAGGAGGAGGCGGACCGCCCACCGTCGCCCCGGCGTGTCCGCCACCCTTGCGACCTCGCACCGCTGCCACCCGCCGGCGGAAGAGAGGGAGGAGGACCGCCCACTGTCGTCCGTCCGGCACGCCGTCGTCTTCAGCTTCGCAGGTTGTCGGCCATTGTGCCCTTGATGTGGATATGATTGTCGGCCATCGTGCCCTTGATGTGAATGTGATTGTCGGCCATCGTGCCGTGTGTTTTGTTTGCAGGTATTGGAAACCTCCCCGTGCAGGGGAGGTTCTGTCGAAATTTTGAACTTATCCCCTGTGTTTCTTTTTATGCAGAGAGGAACCCTCCGGAGGCGAGTCGCTTGCCGAGCCGGAGTCCCTTGGCGGCCCTGATCTTCTTCCTCGTTGGGTAGCCTGACTCCACCGCGACCCTAGGTATATCCTTCCTTCCGTGCCATGGTCGTAGCTAGATCGCGCAGCTCAGTTAGGCGTCTCCCGTTCGAAAGAGATACGGTTGGAAGTATGCAGATCCCTGCATACCTATAACCGTATCTGTTTCGAATTGTCCACGTTTTTGGACAGCCCGAGGATGCGTAGATGAGGTTCGTTCCATGCTCCACTCCTGTCTGATTCAGAGTTTCGGCAGCATCTCCCCGTTGTTCTTCGAATACACAGCTCCCCTCTCGGGGAGGACGTGTATTCGGAGAACAGCGGGGAGGTGCTGCCGAAATTCTGTCTCGGATAGGAGTGGAGCATGGAACGGACCTCATCTACGCATCCTCGGGTGGGATTAGGACCTATCTTCACCTACTAGATGGTAGGATCGTTGTGTAGATGCACTGCATTCTTATATTCTCGCTGAAATGATAGAGAATGGATGACCGTGCGTGGATATACGATGGCTGGAGGAGTTTTGGAGATTTTGACCGTGAATGGGTTAGCAAGAGCAGTGCTTTCGTGGATTATGCTTTTCAGAATGCTCGAGGTGCGAGTAAGGTTTGGTGTCCGTGCAAGAATTGTGACAATAAAAAAAGGCAAAGTAAGGAGGACATGTCTAAACATCTTCCCAAGTATGGATGGACGGCGGGCTATAAGCGGTGGATCTTCCATGGTGAAACTGAGCGTATGAGAGACGAGGTCGTGAGGCAACGCATCGATGATCTTGCTTCTGATGCCGGGATAGGAGACATGATAGATGACTTTCATGCCGGAAACTTTGAGCAAGGACTTGGGGATGAGGGGGAGGAGGAGCCAGAAGAAACCGCAAAGGCCTATTATACCATGTTGGAGGCGGCACAGAAACCCCTTCACGACTATTGTGAGGTCTCCAAACTAGACGCCATCTCACGTCTTATGGACTTGAAGGCCCGATGCAATATGAGTCGAGACGGCTTCACCGACATGTTGACGATTTTTGGCGGCTTGCTTCCGCGAGGTCACGTGCTGCCAAAGAACATGTACGAGTCAGAGAAACTCCTCAAGGTACTCAAGATGCCATACGAGCAGATACATGCTTGTGAGAACGGGTGCGTCTTATTTAGGAAAGAGTACAAAGATGATACGCATTGTCCAAAGTGTAAATCCTCAAGGTTCATAGAGGTAGACCCTGGTGAAGACGGTGAGAAGAGGCAGCTTAAGGTCCCCGTGAAAATCCTACGGTACCTTCCCTTCGGACCGAGGTTACAACGGATGTACATGACCGAGGAGTCTGCGAAACAGATGACATGGCACAAAGATGGGCGTCGCTACCATCCAGATAAGATGGTACACCCATCCGATGCCGAAGCATGGACCCATTTCAACAATATTCATCCTGACAAAGCTATGGAGGCTCGTAATGTGCGTGTTGCACTGGCAACAGATGGGTTCAATCCTTATGGAATGATGGCTGCCCCATACACTTGTTGGCCTGTATTCGTTATCCCGCTGAATCTCCCTCCGGGCGTCTGCTTTCAACAGAAGAACATTCTTTTGTCTTTGATAATTCCTGGCCACCCGGGAAATAAAATGGGTGTGTTCATAGAACCTGTGATTGATGAATTGATCAAAGCTTGGAATGAAGGGTTTTGGACGTTTAATCGAGTTTTGAAGAGAAATTTTAGGATGTACGTGTGGTACCACTACTCCCTCGCATGATTTCTTGGCGTATGGGATATTCGCGTGGTCGGTGTGTGCACGGCAAGTTCCCTTGCCCAGTATGCAAGACGGCCGTGAGGTTCATCCGGTTGAAGAAGGGTGGCAAGTATTCTGCGTTCGACAAGCATCGACAGTTCCTCCCCCCCGACCAAGCATTCAAGGCTAGACAAGAAGAACTTTTACGAAAGGTCTCCAAGTTACGGACCCAAAACCGGAGATGATGACATCTGGCCGAGGTACGTGCTCAAGTGGAGACTCTTGTGGCTGATGAAAATGGTGTCTTTGTGGGTTATGGCGAGGATCATGCATGGACTCACAAGTCAGGATTAGAGAGGCTCCCCTATTATGATGACCTTCTTCTTCCACATAACCTTGATTTAATGCATACCGAAAAGAACATCGCCGAGTATTTTCTTGGAACATTCATGGAAACGGCCAAGTCAAAGGACAACGTTAAGGCTAGAATTGATCCGGCGAGTTGTGTGACGTAATCGAAGCAAGAAATGAAGCCTCCTAGCAATGGCAAGAGATGGAAAAAAACCTAAAGCCGATTACGTGTTGAGCGGGCCCCAAAGGAGGGAAGAAATGCGCAATGGTTTGAGAAATTAATGTTCCCCGATGGGTACGCGGCAAATCGAGGAGGGGAGTGAACTTATCCACTATGCGAATCCTTGGGCTCAAGAGTCATGACTACCACATATGGATGGAGCGGCTTCTTCCAGTGATGCTTCGAGGCTATGTCCCCGATCATGTCTGGCATGTGATGGCAGAGTTGAGCAATTTCTTTCGGCAGCTTTGTGCTAAAGAGTTATCTCGGACCACACTAGAAGAAATGGAAAAATTGGCACCTTGTGTTGGTCGTAAGTTGGAGAAGATATTTCGCGCGGGCTTCTTCGTTCCGATGGTGCATTTGATTTTGCACCTTCCATACGAGGCAAGGGTGGGTGGCCCCGCACGATTTCGTTGGTGCTATGCTGTTGAGAGAGTTCTGAAGCATGTTCGGTCCGACTGTAAAAATAAGTGTAAGATTGAGGCTTCCATCGCAGAAGCAAAGGTTCGGCAGGAGGTGTCAGACTTCACATCAAAATACTATGGTGACAACCTTCCTAGCTCGCATTATCCACCCCCTCGTTACAATGCTGATCAAAATGAATCAACCCTCAGCCTTTTCCAAGGAGAACTAGGACGGGCAAGTGGTTCAAAAATAAAGACCTTGACAAATTGAGTGGATCGGTATAATGAATTATATACTTTTCAACCTAGACGAAGTGCTTCCTTACATACAGTAAGTCACAACTCTAAGCCCAGCCCAGACTTGTCTTCTACTACTTAATATTCTACATCCAACCCTTTTGTCTCTCGTTGGTATAGGAAATTTCAAAGGCAATTCTGGCGTCAACGAACGCCGCCTGAAGCACATGAATTGGACACCCTGCTTAGACAGCGGTCTTTGGCAATGGAAAACCCGATTTCATTTGTTGGTTCAAACGCCGAGTCTTGCCCAATTCATGTTCAATAACGCCTCGTTTGATATGCTAACGAACCTGTCTCATTTCATATATCCCGCTTGAGCTTGCGAGCACACGGACCGATCCGGGTATGCATCAGAGCTCATACAAAGGTTGCCAATGGCTTTGAGACCGGGGGTTAGGTCATTTACCGGTTATGACGTGAATGGATATCGCTACCACACAACGAGCTATGAGCGAGAATCGACCAAACCGAAAAAAACCACAAATACCGGAGTTTTCACTAAAGGTGATGATGGAACTAGCACTAAAGGTTATTATGGAAGAATTGAAGAAATATACGAACTCCATTTCCCGGCTCTAAACGGGTTGCTCCCGTCGTGTTTAAGTGCCATTGGTTTGATCCTGAATTAACAAATTCGGACCTCGAACAACTTGGGATTGTTCAGATTCGACAAGATTCCCAGATGGCCGGAGATGATGTCTACATTGTGGCTCAACATGCCACACAAGTTTATTATCTCCCATGGTGTTGCGGAGAGCGACGAGCGGCTAAAGGGTTGGGATGTTGTGCGGACGGTATTGCCACACGGTAGACTACCGTCCCCAAACAGGGGACGATTACCATTTTAATGCAAACACATATGAGGGAGAGTTCTTCCAAGAAGAAGGGCTACAAGGTAAATTTGTGATAGAAATAACCGGGCCCAACGAAATGGAAGTAGACAATGAAAGTGTTGTTCATGATGAGGAGGGAGGAGGTTCGAGAGGCAAAGGAATTACTTGAGTGTAAGGACGTTGTTCCTCCTCCCATGGATCCCCGCCAATCTTCATATGTTGGAAGACGTAGACATGGATGATAGTGATCATGAGGATTATGATCCGACAAAGGCTTAAATCGTGGAGGGGATGAGGATTATTTCTAATACATGTAATACTATGCATCTCTTAATAATTATGTTCTGATTATTGATTTTTCAATCTCTTCATAATTATGTTCTATTTAATTTTGCATTTTTACTAATTATGTTCTATCTAATTGCAGGTCATTCAAAAAGATGCCTCGAGCGAATGTCTTGAAGAAAATCAGCAGAAAATTCAAAAAAGTGTAGCCTCGCTAGGCAAGCAGGGCAACAGGAAGAGGAAGCGTCGAGCCACCACCACCGCCACGGGGTAGGGGCGGGGCGGGCGTCGTGCACCCCGACCACCGTCGCCACCACCCGGTTGTGCACGAGGAGGAGGAGGAGGAGGAGGAGGAGGAGGCGGAGGCGGAGGCGGAGGACGAGGACCTCTCGGCGTCGCAAAGACGCGGACCGCTCGGCGTCGCACCACGAGGAGGGGACTAGCCGTGAGTAGTGCGGGAGGGGTTCCTCTTCCTCTCGCTCGAGGCGTGTCTACTTGCGAGGCCCCTCCGGACTCCGGATCAACAACCTCGTGAGGAGCGTAAACCGACCATAAGACCAAAGACAGCCAAGGTAATTTACTTTACACTTTAGCACTACTTTCTTATTTTTCGTGTTTCAAAATCGTAATAGGAACTAATAGTTATTCTTGATCATTTGGGCAGGGGTTTTGTTGTCACCGCGAACTCGGTTCAAGGACGCCTTCCCGCCAGCATTCTTGGTAATCTGTGTTATACTTGGTATCCTGTAGGTGATTCAGGAGTGGTGCTTGTCGCATAGGCGTTGCTGGGAGCTTCAGGTGGACAGGTGGGTCGATACAGACTATCAGGACGTCCACAACGAGCACCGGGACCGGCGTGCCATGATGCCGGTGTACCACACCATCAAGGCAAAGCATTAATCTCGCGACCTACCAAGCTAGATATGTAAGTGTTATCCAATTCTTATTTTACGATGTGCAACTCAATACTTTCTTACCATTCTAGCTACTTTTCTTTTTTCACACACGGGAGAGCAGACACATGGCACGCAAATCAGCACGCTCGAGGCCTTTGCTAACTCCCACACGGGCGGTATAAAGATCCCGCGGTCGTCTTCAACCCCGAGGTCGGGCCCCGAAGCCTACACCAACCCGACCGCCTACGAGAAGATCAAGAGGTACACCGAAGTGGCGAGGGAGCAAGTATGGAGAAACCTTCGATCCCCGCGGCCACAACATTGAGGGGGACATCGCCATGATCGCCGGAGGAGGCAAGAAGCACGGGCGGTACTATATAGGTGATAGCGTTATCAACCCGCACAACACAAAGAAGCTATCGAGCTCGAAAGCACGCTCGGGAGGCCCGGTGATACGCGAGCGGCCAACCACTTACCAGGCTACTGATCTCTCGGACTTGAGGTTTATATATTTTTATTTAAGGTTCATTTATCGTTGAATACTATTTCTCCGTGTTCTAACTTTGTGTTGAAATAGGCCCGGTTAGAGGAAGAGAGGAAGCGACGGGAGGAGGCCGAGGAGAGGGAGCGGGCAAGGGCTCGGGCGGAGCAAAGAGAGGGCTCGAGCGGAGCAAGAGAGGGCGGAGCAACACCGTAAGAGCATGGAAGCTCTCCTAGCGTACCTCCGCCGTGTTGGTGGCCAGGTTGGTGTGCGTATTTGCCACCGGAGATCGCCTTCCCGCCACCGCCCGTCTTCGTCCCACCGCCCGTCTACGGTCGGCCGTCGATCTTCCCTACACCGCATGGAGCCTCTCCCGTGAGTTTGTCTCCGTAACTTTCGAAATATGCATATATGAATGTGAATGGATATGATCCGAAGTTTTGAATGCACCATGAGATGTGCACGTGGACATGTGGTTGTCGGCCATCGAGCCGTTGTTTTCTTGCAGGTTGGAAACCCCTCCGTGCGGGGAGGAGGTCTTGCCGAAATTTCTAACTATTTATCTTCTTTTTTCAAGTTAATAGAATCTACCTTGAATTTTGTCTCACAAATTTCTAACTATTTATTTTTGCCTACGTGCGGGGAGAATTCTCATGCCTCGAACCCAACTCCGAACCAATCTCAAAGGGACGCTTGGGAACGCTAGGAAGGTTGGAGGCCGTGGCCATAAATTTGTCATGATTTAGGTTTAAAACTTGTGCACTTGAACTTGTAAACTTGGATTTTATGTGAGTTTATGAACTTGTGGTTGCACTCATGGACATGTGGTTGAACTTGTGACTTGGTTGGATCTTATGTAATATATGTGGTATTATGGATTTATCGAGCTATATATGTGATATTATGCAACTGTGCTATGTATATATATATTTATATGTGTCATTTATGTCTTTGGAACAAAAAAAAAAAAAAAAAAAAACACAATTTCCGTGTGTTGCTCACGGGAAAGAGGCCAAACCTTCCCCCGTGAGTGGTGGCGGCTCACGGGAAATCGCCAAACATATCCCGTGAGCACTACTTGGCTCACGGGAAAGAGCCTTCAGATATCCCGTGAGCCACACCGTTGGGGCTCACGGGATATCATCCCAAAACGCCGTTTTCACGCAGCAGGACACGTAGCCCATAACGGGTTCAACACACCTCCACCGTTGACGCCCCCGGTTAAGTCTATCCCGTGTGCTAAGTGGGATCACGGGAAAGGATATCCCGTGGGTATATGCAAAGTGTTCACGGGAAAGGGTGATTTCCCGGCGCTTTCGTTCCGTCCACGGCTATCCCGTGTTTTACCCCGGGATAGACTTTCCCGTGAGGAAAAGGGTCTTTCCGTGAGTAAGGGCCTCATGGGAAATTGCCTGGTTCGGTAGTGTTTATTGATGATATTTGCGATCGGCGTTCAATTGGGAATTGTGATAAGAGTGCTCCACAACGTCATCATTAATCTACAAGGTACTCGTATGCTTTATCATGCACTTTTGATCCTGTTTTTCTTCGCTATACATAATTTTGGTTTGATATAAGCAATGACCGGTATAACAATAACAATAATAATATATGATGGTTTAATTTCTATTTTCTTTTCTTTTCTACCATATACTTGATTGACATTAATTAGGATCAGGTCCATGGGACTAACAACTAGTAGTTAAATAATTTTTAGTCGATAAATAAAGATCAAAACGGGTGGATTAAAGATAAAGAGTACGGAGTACACTAATTTTTAAGTCAAATCCTAATATTACTATTTTCTAACTAGTTGTTTTAGTTGATAAAGATCAAAATGGGTGGATTAAAGATAAAGAGCACGGAGTGCACTAAATTTTGAGTCAAATCCTAATATTACTATTTTCTAACTAGTTGTTCAAACTAAGCTAAAGGTCTAATAGCACCATAAGGCTATCGAAAAGACAATAGTGCCCTGGCTTTTCTTATTCACTCATACAATATATGGGTATAAATGTATTTTCCCTTCGAATACCATCTATTTGTCCATGATCACTTGTTTGGATCCTAGGACTAAATTTTAGTCTCTATCACATCCTATGTTTATATGCCAATTAGGAGGATTAACATGTTCTAATTATAGTACTAATTGCATAAGTTGTGGCTCATTCGCGAGATGATCCTATTAAGCCTAATTCATCCAAGATTAGCACATGTAAACTGTAGCATCGCATGGGCTTATCATGGATTAATTAGGCTTAATAGATTCATCTCACGAATTAGGCGCAACTTAAGCAGTTGTTACGATATAATTAGGTCATGTTTTAGTCCTACTTGGCATCTAAACATCTGAGGTGATGACAGAGACTAAAGTTTAATCCTAGGATCTATATCCAAGCAATTCTCAACATCTATGGTTGGCCGATTTGGTTTAATTTTTCGCAGATCTCCCACAGCCGATACAATGAAATGGAGCGAGGATTTCTGGGCGATGCAGTTCGGACATTGTTACAATTAGGATTTCAGCTGGTTCCATATAACTTCACCATCATCATGCTGCTAATATATATATCTGCTGCTAGGGCTATCCATGCCATTATCGGCATCCGCTACTACTAGTGTTAGGTATATGTCAAGAGACCGTGAAAATAATGTAGCGCAGTTGGCTAAGTGTAGTACAGTCGTTCTTCTGTATCTAATCTAACCTATACCGATCTATACACGCGCTTTGAGGAATATGGAAGCCTACTTTTCTATGTCGAGCTGATCTCTTGGTTCATACTGCGAATGAGTTGCTAGGAGTTGTTTGGACTCGCACGGCTTGACACTAAGGTGATGCCACGGTTTGTGTAGTCGAAATGATCCTTCATACTAGTTGAGAAGGTAGCCATTACTTTTTCTTTTTCCTTTCTATTGTTTTGTTTCTGAAACAGTAGCCATTACTTTCATTTTTAAGAAGAAACGGCGATGGGCACTGGAAGCGTGCAAAGGATATGTTTACTACACGCATACGTGAACAGCCTTGCTAGGCAGGCCATCTCCTGTAAAAGCATGCAAAAGCTAGCGCAAACCCGAAAGCGACCTCACTTGTAAACTTAAAATCAGGTCTTGTTAGAATTTAATTTTTTAGTGTAAATTAATATCGAACAAAGTAGATAAAATTTTTGCCAAGCCACGGGCAACAAGTGCGTATCTCAAGGATTGAAACATCCATGTATATGACTAAACATTAGGTGAGAAATGTTTTGAATAAGAAGAATCAGGATGTACCAAGCAATGGCAAACTGAATGAAAGCTAGGATAGCAAGATTTCAGTTGGCGGTCGTTGTGATCAGCACTCACAATGCGATGAAGGAGACTAGTGAATGGCGCGCGCCCATGCGCGCGGTGAATGGCCACATGAACAAAGGAAGGATGTTACGTTCACAAAGGAAACTAAATCTTGTTCAAAGTACGTACACATCCATCATAGATGGTACTTTAATTGTTGTTCTGAGCCAAATGAGTTCAGCGTACACAAATTACAGGTAGATAAAAATGCGAGATACTCAGCTCAAATGGGGCGTACACAACCCAGCTATGAACATACTCAGCTCAAACACCCCATGCGCGCTGCATACTCAGCAGAGAATTTTGTATAGTTTGTTGCAATATGTAAACCGAGATGGAATTGTCCGAAGCTAGAGCCCTAATCTTGCCTGGAGTTTTATATGACGCCACAGCTCCATTTGGAAAATGAAATAAATATTACCAAATAATTGAATATGACATGCTATCTGGAAAAAGTAGCTCCTACAAAAGACAAGCCAAGATAGCAAATTCTCATTGCAAATTTCTATTGTAAAATGAGGTTAACTCTGCTTTTGAGAAAGCAATATGGGGTTTACATACTGGGGAAGCCAGTGCCAAAAGCAAGCAAACAAAGAAAGAAGGTTGCACCCCGACCAACAGAAATTCTAGCCCAAAAATTTACAGCGGATCTTAACTATGAGCTTGACATCGGGTCCGCTTGATGTTCCATTCTTCAAGACGCGCAGCAAGTTCCATGGCCTTGGATCTATCTTTCTCCTTAAGCCTCTCCCCCCACATCTGCATCACATTAACAATTGCATGAATAATCACATCCAGGTTCGAAGGGAACCTCTTTTCTTTTGCCATCTTATTTGGGTTCTTCCAGATTTCCCAAGTAAAGCATGCAAAGAAGAACAATATAATCCCTCGTGGCACCCCTGGCCATCGAGTCGACCACCCATATATGAAATCAGAGATACTAACAGGGGAAAATATGTAAATCAAAGGCATCTCTAACACAACACCTCATGTACCGAGTAAGAACACATTCACGAGAAAACATGATCAATTGTTTCCAAACACCCACAAGCACAACACAGCGGGCTACCCTGCCAACTTCTTTTCTTGAGGTTTTTTTTTTTTTTTTTTTTTTTTTTCTTTTTGAGGTTTACTGCCACCTGCAATTTATCATGAATCATTTTCCAAAAGAAAACTTTAGTCTTTAGAGGCAATTTGCTTTCCAAATCAAGTCCTCAACCTTATCCTTGACACCCCCCACCCACCCCCCCGAGTAATCTGTTGGTATAGAGATTTTGTGGTAAATTATTGTGATTTATCAAGCACTCATCTAATGGTATCCTCTTTTGAGACATCCAAAAGCACCCCTTCTAACCAAGATCCAGTAAGATTCCTCCTAAAAGTTAACTGCCACTCTTCTCCATCCCAAATATCAGATATTAGATTACGTTGATTCTCATTTATCTCATACGAGAGATGGAAACTGCAATTTCAGTAGGATCCCTCCCAACCATGAGCCATGCCGTAATCTAATTCTATCCCCCTTGTTCACTATATATTCTGCCCCCCATTTAAAGAAATGCTTGACTTTATGCAAACCCTTCCAAAATTGAGATGACCCTTTTATTTTGAAGAACAAATTCCACTGCTGCAGTCCAATAACAATGGCAGCTCCTCCGATGAATCCAGTGATTGTGGAGAGAGAAAATCAACAACATAGCTTAATCTAAAAAAAGGATCTATGCAAATGACTAATTATAGTGAAAGCATGTAGACTCATTGTAATCACAAGATTGCAAAGCCTCTACCATGCAGACGGGAAGATACCTGAACAGATTTGGGGAACTCCTTGAGGCAATTGCCGAGATTCCATCACATCATATTGAGAGATCACCCTATAGATTTGGCAAAGATTGTAAATATTAGTGCTGTTCTATCATGTCTGTGTCGCCGTTGGTCTTAATGACTGCTAGGGGTTGTGGTGCACGCTGAGCCTGGAGAAAGAAACGGCTGTTATATATATGCTATCACAGAATCAACGTGATGTTAAATAAGGTCAAATCTAACCTTCAGCATATGGCAGTGTTGGCTATAATTTTTCTATGCAGTGTTGGTTACAGTTTTTTATCTGAGCAGTGATAAGTGCACTTTTATCCGAGCATATGGCAGTGTTGGCTATATATTTGCTTTCAATCTAGTCTGCAGCTTGTTGGACCCCCCCAAAAAAAATAGTTGGATAAAAGTCCTAGGTTTTCAGTGTTAGATTCATGGTACGTGGAGTGATACAGCGTGAGGACCCTACATTGTCCCTAGGTTCTCATTCTATAGTCAATTTCAAAATTAGT
Source organism: Hyparrhenia diplandra (assembly GCA_015847255.1). NCBI lineage: Eukaryota > Viridiplantae > Streptophyta > Magnoliopsida > Poales > Poaceae > Hyparrhenia > Hyparrhenia diplandra. The sequence goes on from JADLZK010009806.1 coordinate 151,250, forward strand.
GTACAGTTGCCGTCTATTCTAATTAGTGTTCAGATGAACCCGTGTGTTCAGAATGCACAATTGCAAAAAACTAATAGAAAGATGTACTCTGAAATTATATAGGGAAAACGATGTTTCAGTATCGATTTAAGCCACCCATTTGTTTCATGTAAATAACAGGAAAAGTTCTGTGATTTGACGGTTAAAAAACTAAGTTGCCTAATCATATACTGTCGTGTTGCAGGGACATACCATTTCCTTTGAAGGCGTGTGCGGATCTGCTGAGCCGAGAGTCCTGAGACGCGTCGCGTTGGCTGGGAGCGAAAGAAGGAATCAGTGGATTTGGTGACATAGTGAAGGGGTTCGGCACAGATCGGTGCAGCAGTTGGTCAGACAAACAAAACGAGCTCACCTGTTCCGGCGGCTGGATCTGCGGGAGCAGCTCGGGGCGGGCGTCGCTGGAACGCTGCAACAGCACACGGGATCTTCTTCCGAGCACTTGAGCCTGAGGTGAGATCTATTAGAATGGATCGACTGGGGAGGGTGGAGATTGGAGGAGAAAATGGATCCTGTAAGAGGAGAGGAAGAACTTACCAGCCGAAGAGGAGATGGAAGCGTGTGTGCGAGTGGCCTAGATGGGGACAGCGCCCGCACCAACCTGCCTCCCCTCCTCTAGAACAGCGACCGCACACGGCCTCAGCTGCAGCTGACAGGGAATCTGGATCTCCACGGCAACAACCTGCACAAACGAGCAGCACCACGGCACCGGGGACGGAGCCGGAGCGGCGGCGCGTGGGAAGGTGTGAGGGGTCAATTTCAGGGCGAAGTGGTGGCGGGCGTTGGGAGCGACCGGGGGGAAGATAGGGGAAGACGGCGGCGGGAGGGGAAGAAGAACTCACCGAGCAAAGAGCGATGGAAGCGGGCGCAAACGAAAAGAGTGGACCCGGTGATTTTATCCCCCGCCCAAAATAGTCGGAACCGCGTGCGGGGAGATGCAGCTACCCAACGGCCAATGACACACGGGCCCCACTCGAACAGAAGGCGATGTCCCCACCAAACGGGGACGGGGCTACGACGCGCCACCGTCTCATTTTTTTTCGGTGGTGACCTGGGCATTTGTTTCGCGCAGGCGCGAGGCCGCGGCGTGGCATGGGCGGTCTTGTTTCAGACGGACCCAGGTCAGCTCGAAAAGCTCAGCGCTGGGCTCGGCGTTGTCGAAAGTTCAGGCTCAGGCTCGGCGTTGTCGAAAGTTCAGCTGTACTGCGCTCCACCGGCCGTGACGTTGCCCGCCTACGGATTAGTTCGCCCGTTTGGGGCGGCGAGCCAAAAGCGCCGGCACGAGGACTGTGCGAAGGCGGGTTGCCAACGGCCACGGACCCCGGCCAAATGAACGCAAGATTACGGATGACCAATTTGGCCAATGACGCGACGACAGCAACACCTACGGCCGGGCCCGCGTGGAACGGTAAGAGCAAGGCCAATAAGCTTGGCTATAAGCCAAGCCATGTCATTTGAAGCCAAGCTTAATAGCCTATTCATATAACAGTGATCTTTTTCATCTTCCTCTAACTCATATATTTTATTAGTATATGGAGTATTCAACTAGTTGCTACAGCCTGTAGATATAGGTGAGATGAAGGACCACGCAGGGTATTGGGCAACACACGTTAAGGACCACGGCGCTACGGTGGCGGCCAATGACGCCAAGCTGATGTCAACACCTTTTCTCTCTTCCGTAGGAATATCTTGGCCGAAGTGACCGCCTTGAACATTTGCTCTAATGGCTCAGGCCACAAAGTCGGCGCCATCCGCCCCCAACGCGAATCGAACGGTCAGCGGTAAAAAACTATCGTGGACACGCTGACCGCCGAGCTGCTCCACACCAAATATTACTTTTAAATTTGTTGTTCACGGGGAACTGAAGACAGTGCAAGGAAGGGATTGCAATGCAAATCCTGAATATGCAGTCCCTGATGAAACTGCAGATACCGACTGCACACCAGAAGCTTATTGCGATTGGACACTCGAAGATGAGGTGTTCAGTGTTCTGGAGTTTCCTCTGCCTCTCTCTCCGCAGAGCACACATCCTGGCGTATTCAACTATTCTTTTACGATAAAGATTGGGTCTGCAATGCATTGACTCTGCATTTGATAAACAGCCAGAATAACAGCTGGACCTCAGTGTCGTCAGTATGATATTGATCGGTCGAGTTGACACCAAAAAATCAACTGATTATATCTTATACAATTTGACTGAGCAATCCTGATTATGCAGTCCCTGTAAACATTATAATCATCAGCTCGACTGCTGGAGGGCCTACTTGACTGCTCCAAAGTACAAACTGGTCACCCGCGCACCCCAAGTTCGACAGACGACCAAGCAGCAACCATGCCCGAAGAAGAGGTTTCCTTACCGAACCAGGAGGCCGGCGCCGGCAGGGAAGCCGTGGACGGCGGCACTCCCCGGTCGACGGCTCCGCAGCCACTAGGGAGAAGTGGTTCTGCGATATGCGAGGCTGGATTATGATGGTCGCTGCGCAGGTCGCGGCCTTCACTTACCAGGCTGGACTCAACCCGCCTGATCGCTTCTCCAAGCCCGAGGGCAGCGACGAGACTGACACCTTTCGGTAACTACTCTATCACAAATAATATCTTGGTCCATACATCTCGTTCCCTAAACATGGAAAAACACATGAAAAGGTCCTCAATTTTTTTCACTCGTGTCATCTCAGTCCCTAAATTTGGTTTTGAGTCTCGTCTGAGTCAAAACGAGGCAATCTAAAAACTTCATAATCAACAATTCATAACTTTTTCATATGAATTCGATGTCAAAAAAAAAAACTTTTTCATATGAATTCAAATGAAGATAAACTTTATATCAAAATTGTAGCTCTTGACCCAATCTACAACTTTTTAGTTGAAATGTTTTTGAATTAAATTGTTTAGGTTCCAAAATTTTGTTGTAAATTTATAAATTTTGAAATTTAAAATTAAATTTTGGGACTCTTAAACAGTTTTAATTAAAAAAAATTTCAACTACAAAGTTGTTGACCACGTCTCAAGATACAATTTTGACATAAAGTTTGTCTTCATTCGACTTGGTATGAAAATAATATGAATTATGTTTTGATATAGAGGTTTTACATTTCTCCTGTTTGGACCTTAGATGAGACTCAAAACCAAGTCTTGGAACCGATGACATAACTAGACAAGTCAGGATCTAAACAGATGTTCTATAAGCTTAGGGACCGGAATGACACATCCGAACAAGTTTGAGGGCTTAAACGGTCGATTTGTGAGTTTTTGGACTAAGATGACACATACAAACAAGTTTAGGGACCGGTGAGGCGGTGATGTACTTTACTCAATAAAGTATACTCTAACCGCAACTTAACTAGGAGCTATTATATCCAACATATATTTTTTCAGAAAAAAAAGAGATGTGAAGAGTTTTGTCGTTAGATTTTATTATAGACAAAAAAAAGTTAAAAACACAAGTCCTACCAAATCCAGCTACCCAACTAAGAGCATCACCAAAAGTTTTCTAAAATAAACTCCTAATCTTTTTCTAGCAATATTAAAGAAACGCACCCCAACGACCCGTATCTCAACTCCCAATCTCTAGGCACTAGGGAAAATTGACCCAACCATGTGGAAATATATATATATGCACGTATCGGTTAACTAATCTGGAGGTGGAAGGGCGTGAGAGGAATAAAGAGAATGACAAAGTTTCTAATACAAATTTACAAAAGAGAAAGTATAAAAGTGATTGTGTGATTTTGAAAATAGTCTGGGATTCCAGATGCAAAATTGACTCTTTAGGAACGGAATTTTGAAAACTACTAACAAGTATTAGAGAAGCCCAATTTTTGTTTTAGCCATTTGGAAAATTTATTGGTTTATTAACTGATTTTTTTTTAGAAACTATTGGAGATGCTCTAAGGAGGCAAAAAAGAAACTAAACTAACTTGTTAGTAGATGAGACTTGGCCTAAGGCCAGTCTCAATAGAGACTTTCACCTCCCGGTTTCCAAGATGTGAAACTTTGGTATGAAATAGGTATCTCCTTCAATGCACAGTTTCATAGGCTCAAGGGTCCCACAGTCTCTCTCTCATTACACGGTTTAATTGCATAATTCCATGGTGAAACGCTATTTCTGTCTCAATGGGGTTTCACCCCGTTTCCAACGCATATGAAACAGTGCCCAAAGGTTTCACCATGGTGAAACTTTTTTCTTCTCTCTCCTAGGAGTTTAATGCAAAAAGTGAAGTTTTATTGATGTGGCGCTGCATTTAACGTGCATGAAACACTCATGAATCCCCCATTGAGACTGACCTAAGAATTACGCCAACTAAGAGCAACTCCAAGAGATCATCTAAAACTATATTCTAAAGTCCATGTTTTACCTGTTATCCAGTATAGAAAAACTCTAAAAACGTATAGCACTACAACAGCCTTGTTAAATTGTTCTACCGTACACTCGGGAAGTCAAGCAGTGTGTTGCAAGTTGTACATGTGTAGGCACAGGAATGGACCTTAATGCTGACTCAGCATGCGAATTGCGGATGGCGAGCGCCTCATCTTTTCTTTTTCTAGCGACCGAGATTCACGGAATACATCACTGGATAATTTAGAGTGGCAGATAGAATAGCTGTCGGAGATGTTTTTTCTCTAATACTAGCTATATTTAGCTTTATAAAATGATTTAGCTAATCTCTTGGAGATGCCCTAACATCACAACCAAAGGTCTATACTTTTTTACTAGTTTTTTGCGCACGCCCATGCGCGCGCGGGCATTGACCGGTCCCCGACATCGATCACTTTCGGAGAGAAGGGAGGTAAAAGTTGCAAGACAGGAAGGAGAGCACCGTGGCCCAAGCGTGTGGGAGCTCTGGTCTGCCGCGCTTTGAATTGACAGTGACCGAATGTATGTTTGTCGCTGATCAGGTGGCCAGCGGGCTAGCATCGTAGATATTTTTAGAAAAGCACAATTAGTTATGAATAACGATTAACGACATACAAAATACAAACACAAAGCAAAACCAATATGCTTAAAGAACTTAACATCTATTAATATATTAATAACATAGGGCGTAAGAGAGCTCCAGAGGATCTGCAGAATGGATCACCCAAACCTAGGATCTAGAGGATCTTTAAAAAGGATAACTCTCCAAGAAAAACTAAAGTAATACAACAACTTCTCTATATTTGAATGGGGCCATGCAATATAATTTTTCCTTGCTTTGCCTTTTCGTCACCATACAAAAAGCACCACGCCTGGCATATATAAGCTTGAAGGCATAATTGTCCATAGAATTCAAGACCGAGTGAATTAACATATAGCTGGTTCAATAACAGATAAAGATTTTTCTTTTCGGAAACAGATATAGAAAATTGACATTAGTTCATCCATGGACTTAGCAAGCAGCAGCATTGACTTCGGTTTACGTTCAAATCCAGAAAATAAATGGACCGTGCATGTGCACCTTCATTGCTCTGACCCTCAACAAAATGCAGTTACAATAAACAGACAAAGTTGCCGGTCAGAAGGTCACTGGGACTGTTCTGTGAAACATTTACCGAGAGTTCCTAGCTTTACATTCTTGGCCACAAAAGTGAGACTAAAAGTGGGACTCGTTTCAACACAAACATTTTCTCCTAAGGCTAAGATGCCTATCAGCCGAACTGGCAGAAAACGGACTCACTACAATCTCTACCACCATCAAATCACTACAGAAGTGAACATGCCAAAACCAGACTTCGTTAGACAAGAGACTCTCGCTACAATCTATATCATCATCATCATTTGTAGAAGTGAACGTGCCACGACCGGGCGTCATCGGAAGGCTTGTCACTTCAGCTTGTCCATGAGGAGGTGTGCAACCGACTTCGTATCCTTGTTCCCTTGCCGTTCCAATGGCAAAGAAAATGAAAAAAAGGGAGGCGGATATGTTTATCAAGAATAAAGAAGAAAAAGACGCGTTTCACAAATGTGAGCGGGAGTAGAATCGAATTACCGGTCGGTAGTATCTTCCTTTTCTTCAAGCGAAGGAGCTGCATCGTCGTCCCGACCAAAGGTTAGCGAGTGAGCGATGGAAAACTGAAGTTTTCTAAACCACTACATATCGATAGCACCATTTGAGAACTCGATCGTAGAACTAAATAGAACAAAGGTTGGCGAAATGCTCACTTGCCGCATTTCCGAATTTCTTGATACCCTTCTCAACGCAGCGGTGAGGGCACGGCCGTTCTTGTTCTTCCTCACCTCTTCCATCTCTCGCTACCACATCTCAACACGGCCCCTTCACGTCGCGCTTTTTGTCGGCGACCCGGCAAGGACACCACAACAGCCATGCATCGGTCGTTCAGATTTTACACAGCGGCTGGCGGGGAGGCTTCCAACGGACAAAAATTCTTTGACAATGCTTTTTAAAAATTCTGCCTTTGTGCACGCGCGTAGAAACAATTGTCGGGGATCATTCCACCGAGGATGTTCACATTATTTGTTGCCAATAACATTCCATTGAGGATGTTCACACCTTCATGCCAACTGAATATGTACACAAAAAACACATAGCAAGCACCGATCAAACTTTCAAGTACAATTAGGTTCATGGAAATCAGGTCGCACATATTCCACACTAAAAACAGTCACCCTCTTCTCAATTCTGACTAATCAATTGCTATCAAACACCAAAGTTTCTCCTTTTTAACGAATCAATTGCTTGAGAAAACAGAAGCTTGTGATAATGAATGAAGGAGAAAAATGGTTGAGACCACGGTCATGAATACTTGATGGACTGGAGTACAATGCAACTCTCTTCAGATGCACCAACTGAACAAAAAACTTTATTTTGTTGTGGTACCCAATCATGAACTTCTGCAAGAAAACTGTTGACAAATGATCAAAGCACATAACAGAAGCTTGTGATAATGAATGAAGGAGAAAAATGGTTGAGACCAAGGTCATGAATACGATTGACCGGAGTACAATGTAACTCTCTTCGGATGCACCAACCGAACAAAAAACACTTTCTTTTGTTGTGGTACCCAATCATGACCACCTGCAGGGAAAACTATAACAGATGATCAAAGCACATAATGAAGCTTGTGATAATGAATGAAGGAGAAAAATGGTTGTGACCACGGTCATGAATACGATGGACTGGAATACAATGTAACTCTCATCGGATGCACCAACCGAAAAAAAAAAAACTTTCCTTTGTTGTGGTACCCAATCATGATCTTCTCGCAAGAAAAGCGTAATGAGATGATCAAAGAAATCAAATTTAACAAATAAGATGCTAAAGTGAATAGGTAGTTGTCTATATTTTGCCTAAGCCAATGTCACAAACACATGGAGTGGGGAGTAGAAACCATGATTACTCGCCAACAGATCCCCGCTAAGCCAAACAAAAATCAAATTCAACGAGATGGGATGCTAAAGTGAATAGATCATAAATATGATTACCCATTATGCTAAGATAAACCAAGATAATTGAATAAAAAATGGTAAGCTAAGAAAAGGGAGCAAAGAAAGAATGGAAATGAAAATACCCTCGACATCTGCGGGCATTATGCTATGGCGGTGAATCGAGTTTGCTTCTCGATCGATGCTCCTATAAGCTTTTCTAACTGAAGGGCGCCTCTACCCTTCCAGTACTATTATATTGGTTTGATGATTACTGCTCAAGTGCTATTTTTACGCCAAAAGAAGGAATGGAGGCAGTCACAAGCCTTGAAGTCCTCGGGACTGAGGCACGCACACAAACCTCAGATCCAGATGATGCAAACCTACAAGCACGAAGAAAAGTAAGCGTCGTGAACACCCTGCATCATAGATTCGGGCAAGAATATAAAAGAACAAAAGATTGCATTTACAGGTCCCAATTCCCATTTTTTTTCTGGTCACCGATTGATTCCGCCTCATTTTATGGCAAAATCCTTTTATTTAAAATCCTTCTCATATAGATCTAAAATCCTACCTGCAACCGACCAATCAAATACACATCTAGAAACCTAGATCCTATGCAACGAATGGCAAAAGCATCAATTCCCGACTTCTCATATACTATATACTTTTTTCTTTCTAAAACACCGACCTCCCCGCAGATGTGCGCACATACCTAAAAGTACACCTAGAAATCAAGAACAGGAGCACCCTAATCATCTAGCTCCAAATCAACGGTGCTGGCCAAAAAGAACCGCATGCGGGAAATCAGGGGGCCACACGCATGGCAAAAAAAAACTGGCACCCAAGCTGGATTAAAATCCTTGGAACCCTAAAAGCAATGGATGCCCACGGGGATGAATTGCTAGCTTAAGCCTAGCAAAGACGGCCGAAAAATAGAGCCCGAGAAGTGCACGCACCTCACGATCGAGTGTAGAGTGGACGGATCCGCACCGGAGCAGCCGTCGACCTCGATGCCCATGGGTGACGAGAGAGGGAGCGGCGCTTGCGGCCTCGCCCGCGGCTCTCGTCGTGCTGACAAACCGGCCATAGAGGCACCGGATCGGCCCGGATCCATAGCCGGCACCGGCAAGGAAAGGGGAGCGAGAGAAAAAGCGCCGGGGCCGACGGCGCACACCGCTTGCACTGGGTCGGTGGCACCCACACACGCCGCGCCACGCGCTGGCGCCCACGCCGCCGCGTCGGGGGCCATCCGGCCACTCGCGCCGCGGCTCGGGCCGGGCTCGGCCTCCGTCGCCGCGCGGCGCGACGCTCGCCGGCCGGACGCCTGCGGGCGCGCCGCCGGGCCCGGGGGCCGCACCCGCGCCGCCGACGTCGTGCGGTCGACCCGTGGCGCCCTCGCGACCAAGCTGCGCAGGTGGTGGAATTGGAGCTAGGGTTAGAGCCGATATATATATTCAACATAGGAAGAGCAGCGCACCGTCGGATCGAGGATCCAAGGGCCAGCAGAATTTTAGGTGTACGTGGACGCCCTGGCCGGCGAGCTCTTCCACAACCAATTTTCTCTTTAAATATGAGGGATTCCATGCTCTTGAAGGTCTTTTTTTCTTAATCTACTCCATCTGGCAACAACCTTCAAATCGGGTAGCTCAAATCCACTCTAATAGAAATTAGCATATGAAACTAACTTGTTATTTGACTATGGGTCCATCCATTGAGTTATGGGTGGTGCACAAGAGGAGGGCCCTGCAACAGGCGAGTAGCACCGAAGACGGCACAAAAACTCAAATCCCTTCGATTCACTGTGTTCGTCCAATCAATTATGTTGTGGCGACGCGTGAGAAGAAGGAAGTGGGGAAGGAGCTCCGAAGACGGAATAGGTAAGGTGAAAAGCAACCGATTGTGTTGTGGGAACACCTGAGAGGAGGCAGGTAGCGAAGGAGCACCGAATTGAAGACGACACGAAGAGAGCACCAGGAGAGGGGCATAGGGTGTAGTGCCTCCAGCGAGAAGGAAACAGGTAACACCAGGAGAGGGGCATATAGGGTGGTCACAAGAGAGTCCGAACTAGAAAAATTACCGAATAAAAAGTAGAGAGCTCCATATGCACTAGTGAGACATGAATTAGGGTCTTTTGGATTACTTTTTTTCCTCTAACACCAAAAAATAGAGTAGATCTTATTTAGCGTCGATCGATACTCTGCAATTATTTAAAAATGAATATTTAATTTCATATCTTAGTATTGCAGGTACAACGTGTTCTTCTACTCCAATACGATGGTGCTCTTGACGTCGCTGGCGATCATCGTCCTGCTGATGAACAGGACCTTCTACTGCTCTTTCGCCAGGGTGACGGTACTGGAGATCATCGTGGTCCTCAACATGATATTGCTAATGGCCGGCTACTGGGCGGGGAGCAAGAGCGAGAACCAGTTCGCGCCCATGCTCACCGCGATCGTGCTCTTCGTCGTCTACGTCGTCTACACAGTCCAGCTCGTAGAAACGCTATACCAACACGCGGAGCAGCTCATACTGAAGCTCGTACGCAATAAGCGCTGGGGCCTCTTTGTCGTCGTCCGGCGCCCCATGCTAGCGGTGCCTGATCCCCCCGCGACCCAGGACGACGACGATGGCACCCCGCCCGTGCCGAACCAGCAGGGCATCATCGTCGACGGCACACGGGCGCCCCCGACGCTGGACATCGGCCGGACCAAGCCGGAGCTGCGCCGCCGTGATAGCCGACTGTTGCAACGGACACCAGGAAAGCCAACTATATTGTCTCCTTAGTTCGCTTTCAGGTGCCCTGCATCTCACAGTCACGTACTCTCTTGCTTTTGTTCATGTTTCAATTTGAAGAAGGACGACGTGTACGAAATAAGTCGAGAACTTGTTGTATTTGGAGCGTGGAATATAAGTACTTATGGGAAAATAATTATGACCATACATAGTGGTTCTTACTTGGAACAAACAGAAAACAACCAGGTTGGTTACGTCAAAGCATGCAACCATAGCAAGTGCTGAGACCAGAGCAATGTGGAGACCAAAAGCAAGTGTGAACTAGCTCCACACATTGTTCTGTGTTTAGACCTTGAAAATCCAAACTCACTATTTCTTCAAAAAGGCTTCACATTAAATGTTGACGAACATGCTTGCTATCTTTTGACGCCGTGGTAGGATAATGTTTACCACAAACACGAAACGGGAGATTCTTTTTGATGAACCGTGTTTTTCCACTTTTCCCACCAACTAAACACAGCCCTTGCTTCAGGCTTCACATTATTGACGAACATGCTTGCTATGACTCTACCTAGGGAGATTTATGACAGCTTCACCAGGCGACTTGGAACATGCTTGCGACTGGCCATTATTGACGAACATGCTTGCTATGACTCTACCTAGGGAGAAGGAACCAAGCAATGGCCAGTCGCCACGAACGCACCAAGTCTGAAAGGCGTTGGACGCCACGCGGTCAGGCGACAACAGAACCTGCTCTGCTGAATCCGTCCGGCCCTCAGAAGGATTTCCAATGCCGCGTCCGGAGCTCACCGGCGTTTCCCTACTGCTCGTCGCTGTCGTCCTCGCGACGGCAGAACCGGAGCCGCGCACCACCGCCACCGGCTTCCCGCCGCTGCTGGACTGCGGCCCGGCGCCACCGGTGGCGCCAGCAGGCGAGCGCGACTTCCGCGCCAACCTCCTCTCCCTCCTCCGCCACATCGCCGCCACGGCCGCGCCCGGGGACTTCGTCACCGATCAGTCGGGCAGGACGGGTCGCCACCGTGCCTTCGCGCGCGCGCTCTGCTTCGGCAACGCAAACACCTCCTCCGCCGGCTGCCGCGCGTGCCTGTCCGCCGCCGCGAGGAACGCCACTGACGGCTGCGGCGCCAGCCGACGCGCCGGCGTCTGGCGCGCGGGGTGCTTCCTGACCTACGCGGACACCGAGGCCTTGTCGGCCCGCGAGGAGGCGTTCCGCGGCTGGTTCTACGCCGACGCCGACACGACGGCTGCGACGCTGCTCAAGGATGGCGTGTGCGTGAGCAGCGACGGCACGCAGCCGGATTACTGTGCTCGGTGCTTCAAGGACGCCGCGCGTGCGGCGGTGGCGCTGCCGTGGCTGGTGAGGATGCGGAGAGAGGTGATCTTGGTCGGCTACAGTTGCTGCCAGCGCGTCCAGTCACACGTTCCGCCGATCGAAGGTGAGTTGTCTTACACGATCTGTCTCGTCCTCATCAATCCTTGCAAATCTTGTGGCGGACAGGAAGGAAAATTGCGCATTTTCTGATGGAAATCTCGTCCTCAATGCCTGAAAATCTCGTCCTCAATGACTGTCAGCTATGGATACTCGGCGCAATATCCTTTATACTATGGTGGTGATGACGATGTGCGCTGAAGGGGTAATTCTGACCGAACTGCTGCTCAGATCCATCATCATTGCTCTACGAGGTGATCTTTTTTTTTTAACTTGCGTAATTTTGGTTTGATATGATCATATGGCATAATATGATGGTATAGTTTCCATTCAGAAAATGATCATGGTGTAATTCTTTTCTTTTCTACTTGAATATACTTGATTGACGTTAGGATCTATTTGGATCCATAGGACTAATAGTAAGTAGTTGTCTAGTTTTCACTGGTCCGTAAAGATCCAAATAGATAGACTAACTTCAAATCTTAACTATTGGTTTTCAACTAGTTGTCAGCTACAGTACATTGGTATGAATGTCTTTCCTCACAAATACTATCTATTTGTCCAATGATCCAAAAAGAATATAACTAACTATAAGACATTTTGACATTCTTAGATTCATTCATTTATTTTACTATAAGACATTTTGACTGTTTTAGATTCATTCATTGACTTTACTTTTGTATTTAGACATAGATGTGTATATATAGTGGAATAGTCGCAAGCTATCATCAACATCAATGTATGACTGGCCGATTTATTACTTTACATTTATGCAGATGAAATCCCATAGCCGGTACAGAAGATTTCGAACTTCATCATGCTGCTACTAGGGCTATCTGCTACTACTATTAGCTAGTGTTATTAGGTATGTCTTGTGCAGGGGAGGAGACCGTGAAAATACAAGTCTATCCATGTACTGAATCCGCGTCCTTGTCCGTGTACTGAATCTGGTCCTTGTCCCTGTACTGTGCAAGGTTATTTGCCCCTAACCAGAGGATGAGAACACCTGCTCCTTTCATTTTTCAGTGGCTTTAGATGACCCCAAATTGTCTTTCAATCGCCTTTCAGCAATTGGCCCTTTCCGGTTACCCGGAGAACTCAAAATGGAATTGAATCAATCAGCACATCAGAGAATAATCAGGATGGATATTGTGCTGCAGGTGAACATGAACATCATTTGCAAAAGATCTTAGGCTTTTGCTACCAGCAACAGGCAAAATTTCAATCACAAATAAATTTGAATGGTCAATCACAAATATTAAACTCCAGATACTTACCAAAATGTTTCCATTTCAATTGAAATGCTTTTAGGCGGGGTCATCAATACATTTTGATATGCTCTTTGTCTCAATTTTTTATCTTTGATCATTTAGTTACCTTGTCACAACAACAAAAAAACACTTTGGAGTTGATGCATTTTTTTGAGTCTAAACAAACTTCTAGGATATAGGCTTTGATGTAAGTTCACAAATCTACCACCATCGATCATGTAACTCAAAAAAATAAAAGGAGCCAACATGACTAATTTATTAGGCGGGCTCAGACATTGCTTTCTACCCGCAACAACTGCTATGCCAGACAAGGTTTTCATACTCCATAGGTTCTAAATTATAAGTTGTTTTTACTTTTTAAATATATTTATTTCACTATTAATCTAAATATAATAATATACTTAGATAGGTAGAAAAACAAATAAAAATTAAAGCAACTTATAATTTAGAAGAATAGAGAAAGTACAAAACCCTTGACAGCACAAACCTCGAGACGACCTGACTCGTGAACCAAACAGCTTCACATCTAATTTCTAGCTCAGGCGAGGTGAGCATAAGCAAATGAACCAAACACGCCAGCCCAACGTGGTAGAGGCACGGACCAAAAAAAAAAAAAACTTAAATCAAATCTTGATCGAATTTTTTAGTGTAAATATCGGTTGTGGTC